>APFE030482697.1:7711-39244 GCA_000404065.3 Pinus taeda
ATCTACACTAACCCGGGGTGTATTCCTTGCTATTATGCGATCTAAAAAGATTTCGAATAATAACTGGTAATAAAGATCATTCAGCTATCATAAGAACAGAAATCATTAAAGATAAACTATTTTGCATAAGAAGTTAGGCAAAATAGTTATGAGCAACATATCGCATAATAAGTTACTTATATGTCAGATACAAAAAATACGGCTCCACCATACAAAAGTGCCAAATGGTAACCCATACATTCGTACAATGACATATAAACAACTAAAACTATAAATCACATAAAGAACATAAGCAGAAATAGTCAAGAGATAAAAGTACCATTTATGACTGGTTCCACTCACAAGCTTCAAGCAACAATGATTTATCTCTCCTTTTTCTAACATCCAATAAGAGTACAGAAGTGCAACATCAGTAGCAGATATCAAAAATACAAGTAAAGATAACTTTTGATCCATCTATTCATCAAAACCTCCTCTGAGGGTGCAGAAGTGCATGTTCTGAGGATAAGTTTTTGACAAATCTACGGACCCTTCTCTAAATGCATGAGAAGGGTTTAAATACTTATAACTAATTAACTTGATTATATAAATTTGGGACCCGGTTTTCAAATGACCGTCCCTCTGATAAAGAAAATTATTTCTAAAATTAAATCTAACTTTGAACTATTTCTGTCTTTGCTCCTTTAGCACCGTGAGTGTGCAGCATTCGACCGAGAGGGGTCGGTTGGTTGCCTTTCCCTTTGTGCATGTTACAAAAATAGGAGTAACAAGGGTCGGCACTACCTCTTCGATAAACTATCAGATATTTTAAGAGAAGCTCCCGCCGACTGAATGTATACTTGGTAATAACTCGATTTTTTCTCGAACTGGACCTGCTTTTTCTATTTTGGTTTTTTGTCTTTGTTAATGACTTGATGAGTCAGAAGACTTTACTTCCCGAGCAATTCTCTGGATTGGAAACTGCCTTTGCTCTTCATTCCGGGCTTTTCTATCGTGCAAGCTTCAGGTATCTTTGCAGTCATGCTGCCTTTGTGTGCCTTTAACTCTGAGCTTCAAATGGCCTATCGTGTGTGGTTCCTGCTTCTGAAGAAGCCTCTTCTGTGGCCTCTAAACATCGACGCTTTCCTCTTTTCCTTAGATGTTTCCTGCACAAGAAAAAGTACTCCATTTTATCTCCTGTTTTATAGTTGCGTGAAGGAAAAGAATAAATGAAAAATAAAGTTTGATATGAAAGCTTCAGATGTTGCTTGTGTATAATCATGACATTCAAAGTGAACTGACTCTTCGAAAAATGAAAAGCGGTCATTCGTATGATCATTAATTTCTTTTTACATGCACGCGCCTAACTCTGATTAAAGGATAGCTTTCCTTTGAATGTTGTGCTGAGCAAGATCTCATGTTTTGTCGCAGATCGCAGATTGCATATTAGTATTACAGCATTGTGATATCGCGATATCGGATCATCGCAGATCGTAGATTGTGGATTAGAGATCGCAAATCGCAAATCGCACATCGCGGATATTAGTCATTGCGTCTTACTCTGTGCGGCTGCTGCGATATGCGACGTCGCACATCGGTCGTCAGGGATTTCTTAAGTCTCTCTTGTTAAGAGCACTCATGATAAATGCGATGCGATGAGTTTAGCGTCGCTTTTTCGTGGTTTGATAAGCTTATAACAAGAAGTGTTTCCTTTGCTTTGCTACGATAAGATTCTAAGGAAAAGCAAAAAAAAAATATTCAAGGGGAATTTTGATGAATTTTTACTAAGGGTCCCCCATTTGCTCGGGGTTGTTGCTAACACCAAAAAAAAGAGGGGGTTGTTGGTGACCACAACAGGACTACAGGTGGACCCCAACAAAATAACTATCATCCAAAGGGTCCCACCTTGTCAAAAGCAGAGAGATGTTAGATGCTTCCTAGGATTGGCTGGATACTACCAAAGGTTCATAAAGCACTTCAGCAAGTTGCCCTCTCCTTTATTTGGGTTGTTGGCCAAGGACTTTGAGTTTATATGGTAAAAAATGTGTCAAGAGGCCTCGGACATCCTGAAGAAAAAGTTAACCGCTGCGCCAATTCTCCGAGGCCCAAATTGGGCCCTTCCTTTTCACATTCATGTTGATTCCTCACACAAAGCCATAGGAGGATCCCTAGGTCAAGTAGATGAAAAATTTCTTGATGCCATTTACTTTATCAGTAAGAATCTATCAAAGGCCAAACTGAACTACACTGTGGTTGAAAAGGAGCTCTTGGCTGTTGTGCATTCGTTGAACAAATTTAGGCATTATATTACAAGCTATCAAACATCTTTCCATACTGACCATGTTGCAATCAAATATTTAATGAATAGACCTCATGTGAATGCTTGTATTATAAGATGGTTTCTTCTATTATAATATTTTGATCTAACTATTGTTGGTAAGCCTGGTAAGGAAACTATTATTGCAGACTTTTTGTCGAGATTAAATTTTCCTGCAGGTGAAGAGGGAATGGTTGATGACCAGTTATTCGATGACCACTTGTTCTCCATTTCAATTCTCTCTTCATGGTTTTCTGACATAGAAAACTATTTGGTATCTGCACAATTCCCATTGAACTTGTCCTCTAAAGAGAAAATAAAGATTATAAGGAAGAGAGCCCACTTCACTTGGATTGGGGGTAATCTATTCAAACTTGGCCCAGATCAAATCTTGAGAAGGTGTGTCAGGGAGGAGGAAGTCTTTGACATCCTTCTGGCCTGTCATGATGGGCCTTATGGAGGTCACTCTAGAAAAAAGAGGACAACATTCAAAGTGTTACAAGCAATCTATTATTGTCCCACTCTTCATCAAGATGCCAAAAGATATACTAGTCAATGTTATCAGTGCCAAAGAATGGGGAAGCCTACTCCAAGGGATGAAATGCCTTTGCAGCCTGAAGTGACTTCTGAGCCATTTGACAAGTGGGGCATGGACTTCATTGGACATATTGACCCTCCTTACAAGAAAAAACAATACATAATTGTGTGCACTAACTATCTAACTAAGTGGGCTGAAACCAAGGTGATTAAGGCAACAACAAAGGAGAAGGTAGCTGAGTTATTAAGGGATCATGTATTTTACAAATTTGGATAACATAGAGAGTTGGTCATTGATCAAGGCAGCTAGTTTACCTCCAAAATTATTAAAGAATTTCTCAGCCAGTACAAGATCAACCATAGGACCTCCATTCACTAGCACCCACAAGCTAATGGGCAGGTGGAAGTTACCAACAGAGTGTTGGAGGGCATCTTGACAAAAGTAGTTAACAACAACAGGAAAGATTGGGTATATAGACTAGTTGAGGCCACCTAGGCCTATAATACCACCTGGAAGACAACCACTGGATTCACACCCTATGATTTGAACTATGGGAAAAAGGCTTTTTTGTCTATTGAGTTTGAGTATAAGAAATTAAGGATGGCAGACCATCTAGATCTAGATCTCAGCAGTGCTCAAAAAGAGAGATTGCATCAGTTGAATGGTTTAGATAAGTTAAGAACGTAGGCCCTCCTACACACTGAGCTAACCCAACTTAAGAGGAAGATATGGCATGATAAGGAAATCAAGGATAAGAAATTTAAAGAAGGTGATTGGGCCTTGTTATATGATTCCAGATATAAATACTTTAAGGGCAAGTTGAGGACAAGATGGCTAGGACCTTATGTTATAGAAAAATGTTATGATAATGGTTTAGTGCATATCAAAAGCATAAGCGAAGAGGCCATTCCTTTACTTATTAATGGACACTGATTGAAAGTTTACAAAATACCATTGTGATGAGTAGTAGTATTGCAGCAAGGATGCTACAACTCCTGGGCTAACATCTTTACTTTATCAACTTGGGTTTTATACAAACTTGGAGGTGACAGTGCTATATACACAAGTAAAAGTGATGGCTCTGCTTTTTGTCACTGTTCAGCCGGTGAGAGACCACTAGAGGTTCCAAACCAAACTTCTATGAAGTCAAAAGAAGCTTGATTCTTTGATGGAAGAAAGGTAAATCTACTCTACGAGAGAGTTATTCTACTACATTAATGGAGAAGGTCAACTTTTAATGCTAAATCACACCATTTCCTAATTAACCACTAAAAAACTATTTTTGGCAGAAATGCTAACTCAACATGAAACAAATGCTACTATCTAATTCATAGAAGTAAGAAACATCAAACATCACTAATGTGCAAGTAAAGAGTCTAAACTAAATCTGTTTTTGCTTTTTTGTCTTTTTATGCAAAATTAGGTATGCAAACTAATTGTTTCTGTGGATGTGAGAGGTGAATTAAGGATGTTTGAGGATGGCTAGAAGGGTTATGAGATGGTTGTATGGTGTACCCTTGGGATGATTTTGGTGACTTCCTAGATGTTTTCCATCAACTCAGCCTTAAAACAGGCCATTTCAGGAAAACCTACAAGATGTACTACAAACCTACAGGATCATCTTGTAGGAATTACAATGAACCTACAAGATACAACTGAGAGAAAAATATGATGTGTTAGAGGTGATGGGAGACCCTAGGAAAGGTTCATGGTGGGTGGAATCGAGAGGGAGAATGTCTAGGATCACTCAAAAGTCAATATCCAAGATAGTAGATCGCTGGATTCGCTCAATGTGCTTGGAAGGATTTCTATGAAAAATGATGAAAAACTAGTGAAGGTGATGGCGAAAACAAGGGATGGCTAAGGTGGATGGAGTGGAAGGTGGCTGCTGGCTATGAAGTTTTAGTCTCCTCCTGAAGCACCTTCTCTACATGAAACATGTATATCTTCCAAAAAAACTATGCAAACAATAACCATTTTCATAAAGTAGAAAAGAAAAATTAATGAATTAACTGCCTATACTATGCATGAGGAAAGTTGCTAAAAGGAATGAAAGCATGGATGCGATCTACTTGCATAAATGGAGATGAAAAATATGACAGTGGAAATCTACCTTGCAAAACTAGCCAAATACTAATTTAAAGACAAAAAACTCCAAAGCTCATAAAATAACTAGAAATCTTGGTTTCCGACACTTCTTAAGGGTCCCTTCCTCAAGTCTTGATCCCAAAGGGAGGAAGTGAGGCCGAGACACCTACTGACAACCTTGTGGTGATCCTTTTTATCCTTGCTAACCTGCTACTTGAAGTAAGGCACAAATGGAAGCAAACTAATAAACAACCAATCTAATCTGCAATACTTGTAATGGAAATGCATCTAGAAATAAAATTAACAATGAAGCTATGAAACTACACTAAACATACATGTACAAGAAAGAGGAGCCTTAGCTACTATGGTTGGGACCTAACCCGAGAGCTTTAGCCCTCTAAGTTAACTCAGTGCTAGCTCAAAAGAAAAGTCATTCTTATTACCAAAATAACAAATTACATCAATAGAAATTTCACAAGTATTGCAGCTCAAAAATAGCTTAGATATTTTCAATAAAAATTTGAATCCTACTAGGATCTTAGGCCTCTCTACTTATACAACTTAAGTCTCCAACTACTTACTTAAAATTAGGGAGGCTCAGCTCCCAAACTTGAGATAAACTGGTGCTTTGTCTCTCACTTGCTCAACTACATTCCAATCCTCATCATTTGGTTGTTTTCACTCCGAGATGATATGATGAATGGAGGAATATTCAAATGGAGGAGTAGTAAGTGAGGAGGATTTACCTCCTGCAATCCCTCTCCCTTGAACCATTCAAGTTTTGACCTTAAGCTTTGCCAAAATTCCTTGATTTTCTCCTTTAATCCTGCATTCAATGCATTTTAGTCCACTAAGCATAATATCCAACTCTAACTCACCTCATAAACAAAACATAATTAAAAACATGTAATAAGTTATGAGAAAAGTTGGTTTGACTAAGATAAGAGGTGAATTAAGGCCCATATAATTACCCAATGATGAGGCTCATCATCAACCCCCTACTGAAAGTGTTGCTCATCCTCTGAGTAACTTAACTTAATATCCATATCATTGATGGATCTAGTGGCCTCTTTGATATCCAATGCTTTTGTTGTGGTCTCCTGCTCTTGTTCATAGAAGCCTACTTGCTTTCTTACCTCCTCCCACTACCACTTTTCTTCTTCTTCCTTTCTCCCTTCTAGCATCCCTAAGAGTAGTGGTGGACTGAGTTTTAGGCCAATCCAATTGACTTTCAACCTTTGCATAGATTGCTTATACATAGATGTCTTGTTTAGTGCCTCTCTCAACCTTGGAGGAGAGTGATACTCTCTTATCTTTAAGTTGTACGGCAGTGTGTTCCATCTCCTCAGGCAAGCATGTATGATATCATCTACTAGCAACCTAAACATGTCCTCAAAATGTGAAATTTCTTACTCTTGGGTAGCAAGATATCTAGGTTCCATCTGAGGATCATTTGCAATCAAATTATTGGTACTGATGAGGGCCATGGGATTTGATTGTTCAGCTCTGATCACAAGAGGTTCAATTTTCTCTCTTGCCAATATCCTTTTCATCTCTGCAGCCCTTGACTCCTCATGGTTCATCCATGATGCCAAAGCCATTAATTATAAATCTCCTAGCTTGGCATTAGGGTCCCATACATTCATGTCTATTAGGGCCATGTTGTGCAAATAGAATTCAGTCATGTTGGCCTATCTTCTAGTGTGCTTTGATCACAAAGATCAATGAACTTCTTGTAGTCCTGAAATGACATGGTGCCTCTTTGGGCTAGGGTCTTGATCTGGAACTGTAACCACTATTCTTTGAGGTATAGAGCATAGGATTTAACTGACATCCTACACTGGATTTCTTCCAAAGAGAAATTGGGCATACATGCCAATCGATTCTCTCTTTCCTACAGTTGTCCCCTCAACCATGCATTTTTTGTCTCTAGTTGATTTCTCATTATGGCTTCTTTGTCTCTCAAGCCACTTAGCTCTCTTCCCATCTCCTTGAGTTTCTCTTCCATGTGCTGAATGTATTCCACCCCCTTTAATTTAGTGATCTGCATCTATCAGTGAGTCTTGGCCCCCTCCTTCTCAAGCTTGAAGAACAGTAGGATAGCAAATGTTTGAGGTGTGACTTTGCCTCCTTCAATATACCGGTAGTAGGAGTCTAGATTAGGTTGGGTGCTCGGTTCTTTTGTCTCTAGGTCCTCTTCTTTAGTTTTTTGTTGCTCCCCTACCTTCCTTTCCAACTTTTTTGCTTCCTGTAGGTTCAATAGAGTATCTTGTAGGACTGCTCCTGCTTCCTGTAGATTCTGTTATGTATCCTGTAGGATTGCCTTTCCCTTGGAGGAGGTTGATCTAGTACTAGGCCTTCTCACATGTGTGATAGGAGACTTAGGGGAAGGCATTTTCTCTTTTCTAGTAGGGAAGTCTTCAATCTCAATAGGAATTTTGGTTGATGTTTAGGGTTTCCCCTGTCTTATTCTTGTGCTTTCTCTTGTCCTGAAATATAATTGGGTCTGCCTCTATTTTTTTCCTTTTTCCTTGATGGGGGTGCTAAGAGAAGTGAGGGAAGTTGCTACCTCTCTCTCAGTAGCTTATGGAGACACCCTAGGTGAATCCTCCTTGTTTTATATCCCATCTTTTCCATTGCCTTCTTTACCTATGTCCTTCCTGTCTTCTTCCTCTTGTAGATATTCAACATCTTTATCAGTTTCCTTCTTAATATCCTCATTTGTTTATTCATCATCCCCTTCTATTTATTCCTCTTCCTTCTTTACTTCTTCTCCTTTACTTCAATATTTATCTCTCCCTCTTCGCTGACAGTAGGAATAACATCGTATCTGAGAGTTTTGATGTCATCCTCTACTGGCATGTCTTTGAAAACTAACCATGTTAAATGAATTCTAAGGTTTTGGAGGGAATCATCTATAAGGATCCTAATTAATCCATGGTTAGCTAACTATTGGGAATTTCCATCCTACACTTTGATGCTTGAGTCTATTAGTGATTGCAATAGGAAGTATGGTATTCTGAGCCTTTGGTGAGGGGGTGTTTCTGCTCCAAATCTCAATTCTTCAAGAATCCTGAAATGATAGCCATAGACCACACTATACGTACCCTCACATGAAATGTATTTGATCAGTTGGTAGCTTACTTCATTGCATGGATATGGCAGACTTTCTCTCCTTAGTCCATTTTTGTCTTCAGTGGCTTCCTCACCTTCTAAAAAAAATTTCCTTTTGTCAACCTAGCTATCTCCTTTGTCTTCTTTCCTCCATGGTATTCCTAGGGGAAATATGGTAACTTTGTTGGTGAGCTCAGGGGTGAATTCTATAGAGAGGCCCCTTATCACAATAGTGGCATGGATTCTGGTGAGTCGAGTGACGGAGAGAGAAAATTATCAAGCCACCTCATCATCATACCCTCTGAATTTTTTGAAAAACCCCATCCAATTATGTCTTATGAAGATTTCAAGCACTTGGGGGTGTTGTTGGATTCTCACAATGTTGATGGGCTCCCTCCTATTAAACCCTCCTATCATCTTGGTTGGTGAAGTTTGAGTAGATGAGAGAGTTGAGAGAATTTTCAAATGTAGAATCAAAACATAAATCACTGTGCATGTACTTCCCTAATACAGTTGCTAAATTCACTCAAACTTAGAGGATTTATAGTTCAATTACTTTGTAAAGATGGATATAATTACAGAGCCTACCTCTTTAGATTATTTACATTGGTAAACTCCCGTGTTATCCCTTTTGAAACTCTTCTTGGCCAATCTCGTAGATAGTCTTTGTATATACTGTAGGAATTCCTATGCATGATCCTCTAAAAATTCCTGTGCAATCGTGTAGGAATTCTTGTGGAGTAAAACGATGGAGTTTTGCTTTTGGTGGGTTTCCTAGGTATGAGAGCAACCTAAGAGAGTAAGATTTGAGGAAGTGAATTCATGAATGCATGGGCACAATGATTATTTCCTCTTATGGTTATTCGAGGTGAGGTGTTAGCTAGCAGCAAAGGTACATTTCCATTTTGGACTGTTGGTCCCCAATACCACCTCATATTTCCCCACTCCTTGCAATCAACTCCCACCTTATGCATCAGTAGTTTTAATTGCTTTTGTACTATACCTTCTCTATCTTTGATTTGACTGCAGCCACATGTGGGAGGAAACCCTGTTGTGTATGTGTTGACTGAACGAAGGTGTCGAAGTTAAATGGACACCTTTTCACTTATAAAGCAACTTCTCGTAACCCTTATGTTTTTTGACTACATGATCGATATGAGAGAGTGAGTGGGATACTTACCTGTGGTGCCAATGCTATATTGTAGTTGTCGAAGACCAGAGGTGCTATTGTGTGTATTGGTTGCATGCTCTTCTTTTTCCTTGTCTTGTTGTTTGCTAATGACTCCTTTGTTTGTGTAGGTACCTATGGTTGAATATTGTGGTGGTGCTACTACTTTGGAGCTCCTAGATCATCATGTTGGAGGTTTGATGCTATTATGATTGGTATTCTATGGGATAGGCTATTACAGGATTTCCTACATTATGTCCTATAGTTGATTCTCCCTTATAGCTATTAATCATTGTTTTTGTTGGGGTTGTGAGGATGGTGACATTGATGGAGAGAAAGAATAGGAGTCTGGAGGACAATGAATACTCCAGTGATGTTCTCTATTCCTTCCTGTTTCCCTTCTTTTCAAAGACTGGGAAAAAAATACTCTTGAAACTGATTTTTTTTTAATGATGAGTGCAGGGGTGATGATGAATGGGGTGAATTTTATCAGCCTCACAAGTCATTCATTTGCCTTAGGATTGCTTCATATAGGATTTCTGGGTCACTTTAATTCCTATAGGATCATCCTATAGGTTTTTAGGGGATCTTGTAGGTTTACAGGGGATCTTGTAGAAAACACAGTCCCTTTGTAAACTGAAGCAATGGAGTGTAAAAATTGATAGAAATGGTGGAGGAATGAATGGTAATTAGTGGAAAAATAAATATGTGAGTGAAAGGGGTATCTTTGTGATCCTCCTTTGCTCCTTGACCATCCTTATTGCTGATTTGCAAATGGAAATTTCATGATTTAATTTTATTTAACTTTATTTTTTTTGAAAAACAATTAAGCTGCCTCTGAGAGGTTTTCGCCCTAGTTGTTTTCCCTGGGCACCTCAAGAGAGGTTTTCGCCAAGGGATATTTCTTATTCTATTTTTTCTCTCTCTCTTTTTTTCTTTTTACATCACTAAGCCAACTCAAGAGGTTTTCAACCCAATGATGGGACTCAGGCGCCTCATGGAGTTTTTCACCTGAGTCCTTATTCTTTTTTCTTTTTCTCAGTGATTTGATGAGGGAGGAGTTGGAACTTGCTCCACTATCATCACTCTTTTATTGATATCATCAATGAACTATTGTTTTGATAAAGATCTCTTGTAAATTTTCAATCGGTGTCCATTAATAAGCAAAGGAATGGCCTCTTCATCTATGGTTCTAATTTGCATAGAACCATTATCATGGAATCTTTCCACAACATAAGGTCCTAGCCATATTTTCCTTAACTTGCCCTTGAATTATTTATACCTAGAATCATATAATAATGCCCAATCACCTTCGTGAAATTACTTCTCCTTGATGTTTTTGTCATGCCATATCTTCCTCTGAAGTTGAACTACCTATGTATGTAGGAGGGCATGCATTCTGAATTCATCCAAACCATTCAACTGGAACAATCTCTCTTTTTGTGCACTGTTGAGATCTAGATGTAGTTTTTCTACCATCCTTAATGTGTTGTACTCAAATTCAATGGACAATAAGACCCTTTTCCCACAGACTAGCACATAGTGTGTGAATCCAGTGGTGGTCTTCCATGTGGTATTATAGGCCTAGGTGGCCTCAACTAGTCTATCTGCCAATCCTTCCTATTGTTTCTTACCACTTTGTTAAGATGCCCTATAGCGCTCTGTTGGTCACCTCCACTTGCCCATTAGCTTGTGGATGATAGGGAGTGGAGGTTCTATGCTTGATCTTGTGATGGTTGTGTTAGTTCCCTAATTTTCATCCATTTTGACCATTTTTCCCTTCCCAAATCATAACTATTTACCCTTGTTTTACTTATATTATGCGCCCTCATCTTGCACTAGCACGAGAACGATGACACATTTTTCATTTCATATTTTACATTTTTTAATTTAACATAGCATTCATTAACTATTTATTATGTGATTTCCTACTTAGAATTACTTTTGTAACTTATTGTTATCTC
Source organism: Pinus taeda (assembly GCA_000404065.3). NCBI lineage: Eukaryota > Viridiplantae > Streptophyta > Pinopsida > Pinales > Pinaceae > Pinus > Pinus taeda. Next base: position 18,880 of record APFE030482697.1, read on the forward strand.
CTATGTTATTTAATAGTTAAATGCTTATCTTGACTGCTAATTTTAAGTGCAGACTAGATCTCGCACTAGTGCCAACACCGTGAATCTTGGTAGAAAATCAAGATCTCTTAGATTGCCACACAATTTTGCACTGCCTTAGACGTGAACAACAGAACATATATGAAGGTATTTGAGTCCCAGTTATTACAACAAGTCAATTTGGAGTAGCTGATATCGGACTTAGGTGAAACGAACAACTGGAGATAACAATAGCCTGTTCTGTTAAAATGTCTAATTTTGGAGGCCGGGAGCTTATTTTGCAATCAGTTATGTAATCTGGTGTAACGAAAGCTTATTTTGTAGTCAATTATGTATTTTGTTGTAACAGAAGATTATTCTGCTATGTAATGAGTTAAACAATCCTTTTGGCCTTTGGCCAAGGATCTATATAAGAAGAAATGTAAATAGGAAGAGATGCTTAATGGTTGATAAAATTGTATAGAACAAAGAGTAGAACCAGGAAGGCAGTAACAGGCCTATCTTTTATTATTGCCCAAATCTAGGTTGGATATGTAATCACACATGTACTTGCTTTGATGATTTAATAAGAAGAGCTCTACCTTACGCTTCATGAATTTTATTCTTTATGTTTAATAGTTGATGAATCGATTTAGCACCGAGTAGCATTTCCATTTGAAAGGGAAATGCACTAGTTGGCTAGGGCCCAGCCAACCCAACATGTTTTCCCTCTTTTCTAATCTTGTAATTTATGTTTTTGAACTGTCAAGTGTGATTTACTTTACATCATTTGAATTTTTGTCTGAGTGGAAGTAGATATGTAGCTTGAAGTAGTTAAATTTCATTTTCTACATCTGATTTTGAGTTGGTTTTCCCCACCTAGTTTGAGCAAGAGAATTTACCTGCACCAGTGCATGTTGGTGTGCTATTCACTTTCTACACAGTTGGTTTGGTTTTCCCTGGCTGGTTTGAGTATGAGAAATTAGCTGCACCAGTGCACGTTGGTGTGATATTCACTTTCTGCACGATTGGGTTGGTTTTCCCTTGGTCCGAGTAGAAGAACTGTTCTTGCACTAGTGCTAGATAGTGTGATACAGTAAGCCTCTTTAGTTTCCTTCTAATGGCTTTCTTGTTTTCGTTAACATCTTATAACAGTATAGCTTGAAAATATTCTTTCTTCACTTCTGCAGACATTCATTTTTTTCTATGCAATCTGGTTTCATAACACTTGCAATAATTAACCATTGATTTAAAGAATTAAAAATTTAAAGTGTAACAAGCTCTGATTAGGTACAAGAACTAGTTTCTTGGTACTAGAATTGAGTGCTTTGGACATGAGAATGTTCAAAGCCCTTACACGAAGAAAAGAACTTTTAGTACAAGACATCACTTTACACCTTCTGCATAAATTATTGTTCTTGCACTAGTGCAAGTAGATTGCACTAGTGCAAGATCGATTCTTGCAAAGAAGGACATCTTTACATAAGTAGGTTTGAAGGGGCCCATCTGTTGAATACTGCTAAGGCGTCTTTGCTAAGTACGTTTCTTATTGTTCCAACCTTGGATTATTTTGATGGTTTGAGTTTCCTTTTTCTCTATCGTTTGATTCTGCAATTTTTCCTTTAAAGAAAGTAGGAGTTGATATTAGAAATATTCATACCATCTCTGGCATTGTCTGTGCTTCGTCTCTGAGTTTACGAATCCCTCAGGTTGACAATTTAAGTGTTGAGGAGTTTACTTAAGTGTAATTCCTGCACCTAACATTTTGGCGCCGTTTTTGGGGAGGTGATTTGATTTGGTAAGAATTTTCTGATTGTACAATAGAGGTAATTTTTTTCTTTCATAATTGTTTGGGAAAGATTTTTCTTTTGAAGGAGTTTTACTAGTGTTAATTTATTTCTTGCAGCATATTTTTATTAGAAATTACTCATTGTTTTTCTTTCTTTGAAATGAATGCCTAGGAAAGGTAAGGGTTCAAAGCCCACTAAGGGCCAAAATAATTTTGAAAACAATTCCCATATTAGGTCTCCTTTTGTGAGCAGGAAGAACAATCAAATCCGTCATGCAGGAAGAATCCATGTGGATTCTGGTGACAACAACTCAAGTGTGGTTCATCCTGTTGAGAGTAAGAAAGAGACAATGGCAGATCATGAAATTTATGTCGAAGGGTTTGGTGAAAACCAGGATCAGGTAAGCGAAGAAAAATCCACTTTTTTGTTTCCAATTGTGGATCTTGATACTGTGGCGTAGATGAAGAATATTCCACCATCAGCTCTCCCCCATTTTCATGGTAAAATTCATGAATACCCTGACTCTTTTCTATTCGATTTTGATATTTTGCATAGAATTTATGATTATTCAACTGATGCTCAAAAGTTAAGATTATTTCTTGCTACCCTCAAGGACTCAGCCTTGCGCTGGTTCATGGGGCTTAGAGGAAACTCTATAACCTCTTGGGAATACATGAAGAGAGTGTTTTTGTATAAATATCAGGAATATTGCAAAACTCGAGAAATACAGGATGAAAGTTTTACGATCATACAAGATGATGATGAAACTCTTGAAGATTACTTAAAAAGATTTCTATATTCTACAAAGGTCAAAACTTATGCTTGATTCCAGCACTATTAGAACCTTGTTCTAATGAGGACTTATTGGTAATGCTAGAAATAATCCAAATTTGTTGGGACAAGGTGACATCTTTCAGCAAACTTGTGATCAAATTTGTGAATTATGCAGGAAATTTTCAAGAAATCAATATAGATCTGGTAGAGGAACTCGAAATAGAAATAGAAAAACTAAATCTACCGATGCTATGATTATTGGACTAGAAAATAAAATGGAAAACATGAAAATTGATATAATGAATGTTGTTTCTAAACAGTTTAACTCTTTAAAATTGCATAAAAAACTTATAAAATAAGAGTCACTATGTATTTTTTGTCCTAAATGTAGAGATAAGCATTCGCCTAAAGAGTTTCCTCTTAATTTAAAAGAAACTAATAAGTGTGTTGTTTGTGCAGAGGATCATACCACCGAAAAATGTCCCTCCATACCAGGACTTAAAGCTGTATTTATAGGAGGCCAGCCTGAAGCTGAATACTTGAATGCTATGGAAGAAAGAAGAAATTGGCCTCAGGTAGGTGCAAGTATGGCTCCTGAATTTTCTCCACACTATTTTGGTTATAATTCACATGCATATTCTTATCCTAACACTAATCAGCAATGGTAGTATGGAAATCAATATCAGCATGGACAACCTTCTCAACCCAGGTTGGAGAGGGTCAACACATTCCCCATATTCCTACCAGCCACCTATGCAGTCATATCCTCATACACAAAATTCGATGCTGCAACTACCGAGTCATTCTAATCCATCATTGCCTTTACCTCCACCCTTTTGACCTCCTCAATTTCCTGCTCAACCTATGCCTAATCCTAACAATAACAAATCAATGAAAGTGATTTATGTAACAAACCCAACTTTATCGTTTGAGTACTAGTCTATTCTAGTTGGGGTTCATGATATCCAATTAAGATCAGGAAGGACTATAATATCAAAAAATCAGAACTGACCCACAGTGATTGTTGACGAAAAAGGAGAAGAGGAAACTCCTAACCATTCTCTGAAAGCAATCACCAAACAACCCTTACCCTCTGGATCCTTGCCACCTTCTTCCAACCACTCTCCCTTCTGAGAGAGGCTAGTTAGGGAAAGAAATGAGCATATTTCTGAGACTAGCTTGGCATCAGAGATTTGGAATCTTTTCATTAAGATGCCTTTGCTTCAAGCCATCGAAGATATCCATATTTGTACTAAGATTATTAAGGAAATCTATCTCAAGAAATCCAGGAAGAAGAAATTGGAACCCCAAACCATTCAATTTGTTGCTAGGGAAACAGAGTTAATGATTGGATGTGTATCTATGGAAAAATATACTAATCTTGGAAACCTTGTTGTCTTAGTTCAGATTGGTAATGTCCTTGTCTCTAATTTTCTTATAGACCTAAGGGCAGCCATTAATTTCATGACTAAGCAAACCATGGATCAAATTCAATTAACCGACCTTCACCCTACTACCACTGCGCTTGAATTAGCAGATAGATCTAAAATTAATCCAGAAGGAGTATTGAATGATGTCATCATTTCATTAGATTCTTGGGAATATCCTACTGATTTCATTATGCTTCAGCCAAAGAACCTAGTAGGAGGACACCCTTTGATCTTGGGTTGACCATGGTATGCTACCACTGATGCATATATTGGATGGCATTCTGGTGATATGTATATTTCACATGGAGACTCTAGGAAGAAAGTTACCCTATATCCCATGCCAGATCCATTTAGGACTTTCGAGATACTTTGTGGTTGTATCAAATTAGCGATGATGATACTCAGCCCATCTCCCTTATCCATAATTATATTGGGTCCTCACTAGAAGATCAGATTCAAGACTCTTTGAATAATCTAGACACTATGCCTAATTTGGAGCCCCTGAGCCAAATTTTTAGCCTAGATTTTCAAGAAAATCATGATCCTTATTCTTCTGCACCACTGCATTTGACCACTCCCTTGACCACTCCTAAGCCTAATACTACTCTTATTGAGATTAGCCCTAGTAAATCCTTGCATATTACTTTAGATTTGGACTCATCTCAACAAGAGCAGCTTGTGAATTTGTTGTGAAACCATCTTAGTGCCTTTGCATGGGGTTATGAAGATATGAAGGGTATCCCTCCTAAAACCTGCACACATCATATCTATATCTAGGAAGGATCTCAACCTATCTGACAACCCCAAAGGTGAATGAGTCCAACTTTAAGAGATATTGTGAAAGAATAAGTACATAAACTCTTGGATGTCGGTTTTATCTATCCTATTTTTGACAATCAGTGGGTCTCTCCATTAGTTCTAGTACCTAAGAAGGATGGAAGATGGCGTATTTGTATTGATTATTGAGAATTAAAAAAAGGCAATCTTAAAGATTATTTCGCTCTCCCATACATTGTCCATGTGCTTGATACCCTTGCAGGGAAGAAATACTTTTCTTTTTCAGATGGCTTTGGTGGTTATAACTAGGTACAGATTGCACTTCAAGATGAGGATAAAACTACTTCTACATGTCCATGGGGTACATTTTCTTATAAAGTGGTTCCCTCTGGCTTATGTAATTCCTCAACTACCTTTCAAAGGGTAGTATTGGCTATTTTTGCTAGTCTAGAATTTGTGGAAATTTATATGGATGACTTTTCTATGTTTGGTGATTCTTTTCTGGAAGCTCTTGAAAATTTGGAAAAAGTGACAAGAAATCCCATCTTGTTTTGAGTGACAAGAAATGCAAGTTGATGTGAAAAGCAGGGGTGGTACTTGGCCATTTGATTTCCAGTAAAGGTATCTAGGTCGATCCAGCAACGGTTGAAATCATTCTGCATCTTCCTGCACCGAAAACTCAAAGCGAAGTAAGAGGTTTTCTAGGACATGTTGGTTACTATAGAAGATTCATTGAAAATTTTTCTAAGATAGTTGCTCCTCTTTTTACACTTCTAGCTAAGGATAGTGAATTTTCTTGGACTATAGCTTGCCAACAGTCTTTTGAAACATTGAAGGAAAAGTTAGTACAGGCACCAGTTTTGAGATGTCCTAACTTGTCTCTGCCTTTTCATATTTCCTCTGATGCTTCAGATTTGGCTATTGGCATAGCTCTAGGACAAGAAGAAAATAAGCAATATTATGCTATTTATTATATTAGTAAAAATTTGTCTTCTGCTGAGTTAAACTACACAGTTACAGAGAAAGAGTTTTTAGTTGTGATTTTTGCAATTAATAAGTTCAGATATTATATTACAAGATATGAAGTATTTGTACATACTGATCATTATGCAATTAAATATTTGATGAATAAACCTTTAACTAGTGGTAGAGTGACTAGGTAGTTACTATTGTCACAGGAGTTTAATATTACTATTGTTGATAGACCAGGAAAATATAATGTTGTAGCAGATTTTCTTTCTAGATTAGATAATCTTGGCGGAACAACTCCTGTTAATGATGATTTTTGAGATGAACATATTTTTGCTATGTCAACAGATTCTCCATGGTTTGCTGACATTTCTAATTACTTCATTACTGGGAAAACACCACCCCACTTGTCCACTCGCAAAAAGCAGAATATTATTTATAAAAGTGCTGCATACTCCTGAATTCAAGGAGATCTCTTTTACACAAGCCCAGATCTGATTATCCATAGCTGTGTAAGAGAGGCAGAATTGTTTGACATTTTGAAATCTTCTCATGATGAACCTTGTCGAGGCCACTTCACTGATAAGCGAACTGCAAATAAAGTATTACGCACTGGTTACTTTTGGCCTTCCTTATTTAAGGATGCCAAACAGTATGTCAAGTGTTGTGATAACTTTCAGTGAATGGGATAGCCTAATCAAACCAATGAAATGCCTTTATGCCCTCAAGTTATGATTGAGCCATTTGAAAAATGGGCTATTGATTTTATAGGGCCAATAAATACAACATCATTAAGTAAAAAGCATATTTTGGTTTGTATAGATTTCGTTACAAAATGGGTAGAAGCTAAAGTTGTTTCTTTTGCAGTAGAAAAAAAGTTGTTGATTTTCTTTTTACTGAAATCTTTACAAGATTTGGTGTGCCTAGAGAAATTGTTTCTGACAATGGTTCACAATTTATTTCTAATCTGGTATAGGGTGTAATGGAGCAATACAAGATTCGGCATAGGAAGTCCACACTGTATCACCCACAAGAAAATGGCCAGGTGGAATCTACAAACAAAGTGATCGAGTCCATTCTTGCAAAGACAGTCAATATGCATCGAAAAGATTGGGCTGAAAGATTACCAAAAGATTTATGGGCATACAAGACCACTTGGATAAATAGCACGGGGCATACTCCATATGAACTGGTATATGGCAAACAAGTTCTATTACCAATTGAATTTCAGATTGAAACTTTTAGGACTGCAGTCCAGTTAGGAATAGATCTCTCTGAGGTACATCAACAGTGCCTTCTTCAATTAAACAAGCTAGATGAATTTCGAAGGGATGTTGTTTAGCAAAACATACTAATTCAGCAGCAACATAAGAGATGGCATGAAAAGTTTATTCAGAAAAAGCAATTCAAACTAGGTGATTGGGTACTCCTTTATGATTCTAGATTTAAAATTTTTAAAGGGAAATTCCATACACGGTGGATGGGACCTTATGAAGTGATCCAAGTATTCGAGAATGGAGTAGTTGAAGTTAAAACTATTGGTGGACAAGATTCAACATTCTTAGTAAATGGACATAGATTAAAGAAGTACTTTCAGCCACTTACTAAGAAATATTTTCACAACAAGTCCAACAACAATTTGGGACGGTAGTGGAAAATGGTAATACCAACTTGTTAGAGACATGAATTTTTCTTCTTCTCAATAATAATAATAATAATAATAAGAAAGAAAGAAAGAAAGAAATAATATATATATATATATATATATATATAATATAATAGTATATAATATATATATATATATATATAATATATAATATATATATTAAATATATAATATATATATATAATATAAATATAATATAATATATATAAAGGGAAACAAATCTTTTCCTGTAATTATGAAAATCAGTTTATTGACATGATTGCAAAAGGATCAACCTGAAAACCAGCTTGCTGGCAAGAAGATCAAAAATTCCTAATAAAAAGAAAATGTTTCTTGATCTTTAGATGTGCTAAGCTACCACCAAGTAGAAGCAGGTTCATTAGAACCAACCTTTATACAGTTGGGGTAATTAGCATGGATATTTTTATTCAAGTAATGCTTAATTTGCGTTGTAGTTATTTTTCTTACACTAGTGTAAGTAGATTTTCCAGAAAATTTTCTATCTTTCTTCATATTCCGCTTTCACAATACTCCCTCGGTTTTCTTCTTTGATCCCAGAATAGTGACCCCACATTTTTCTAAATTTACCTTGTCTGCTTCAAATAAATCCCACTTTAACCCTGAATTGTTTTCCTATCCCACTTCTATTTATTCCCTCTTTTGGTACTTTCTTGCAATCCCTGTAACAAAATTCCTTCCCATTCTAAAAAATCCCCTTTCCCGCTCCTTTATTCCCTCACGAGTTTATTGCAGGATCTTGCATATGAAGAGCAAAAGGATGCGCTCTAAAACATCACAAAGGGCAAATCAAACTTCAAAAGAAAGTTGAGGAAATCATGTGAAATCCATCCTATATTTTAATTCTCTATCTTAATATTATGCTTGCACTAGTGCAAGCATGTTGTCTTATGTGATAAGATGAGCAGAAAAGTACCAGTAGAACGATATGATTTAAGTAGTACAAAGATCAGTACGAGTATGAAATTCGTCGGCAGCATAGTAAAAGTTATCATATGACATAAGAAAGTGGTCATTATGGAAAGTTATATGATGTCTTTTCATGTCATCAATGAGTATTTGTGCTATTATACTACCTAGGAGGAAATTAATTAAAAGTAAAAGGTTTTTAAGTAGAAATCATGATACTTTTTTAATGAATGCTAAGTCTTTTTTTTTGTAATTATGAAGAAATGTAAGAATTGTGTTAATCGTTGCTTGCATATAGTCTACCTCGTCCGCCATGATTTGAAACGTCTTTCACTCATAATTCCCCCACTCCTCCATTTATCCTAAACATTCCTTCACTGTGATTATCATTGCACTTAACCATTGAACCGCTACCGCGTGTACCTATTGGGCCTGACCAGAAAATGATGAGTATCTAAGGAAAATAAATCGGAGATACGAAGGATGAACAGTTAGATTTTTATTTACGAAAGCTAATTCCTCAGTATTGCATGAAAAGTCTTAGAGCTCAATTGTTCATAGTCGCTAGCAGCAATGCTGCCTATCCGAAATGAACCCCTATCTCACAGCAAAATTGAGCAAACTACCAAATATCACAATAGTCTTGCACTATTGCGAGAGTCAGGATTTATACAGTTCCTACAGAAATTTGGTGGGTATGACAGAGAGGTCGCACTACAATTTGCAAAAATTTTTAAGAATGGCCAAGTGATAATTGGGCCACTAAAATTTAAAGTCACAAGGAAATTTGTAGCAGCAACAACGGGTTTGGAGAATACGAGAGAAAAGTGGTTCAAAAACCAAAAGTTGGAAAGCAAACGCTGGCAACGTTTTGTCAAGGATAAAAATATAGAGGTGAATTGGAAATGTGGAGTCTCGTGCAAAGTCCTGTTGGGTCAATGGCAGGACCTCTTGTTTATTTTGTAGAAATTCGTGACCTGTGAAGGGAGATACACCTGGACCCTGGTGTATCACTCCAGAATGCTGCAACACTTTGAAGCAGGATGACACATTTGTTGGAGGATGAACTTCCCTCACTTCTTGCTCAAAAGCCTAGAGAAAATGGCTAGAAATGTACAAGACAGAAGGGAAGACTAGGTCGATACATGGTTATACCATCACAGCTTGATCAAGATCTTGGTCCTAAAATAGCTGGAGAGCGAAGGTATGTCATGGGAAGAGCTGTTGAAATAGTTGCACGAAGAGTTAGCCAAGGAAAAGAAGACAAAGGCCCCTACTAGTACATGCAAGGGCCTGAATAAAAGCGAAAAGGGAATTCCTTCTCACACTAGTGCAAAAATAAAGCGGTCAGAGAAATCGAAAGAAGAGAAGACCTTGTCTTCCACTAAAGAAACATCTAGTGCACCCACTGAAGAAACCCCTTCTCCACAGGCACAGGCCTTTGAACGTGACAACTTGTCGATCCTTGCAGATGTGGCAAATATTGCACAAGTCAGGGATGATACTCCACTGGAAAATTTTATCAAAAGGTCCCATAAGAAGAGTAAACTCTCTGATGTAGGTAAAGAACCACAACCCCCACAAGGTATGGAACCCCATATTGCACTAGTACAAGAGGAAGCACCAGCCCGAGAAGATGAACAAAAGGCAAAAGGAGGAGCTGAAGAAGGAGAAGATACATGAGAAGAAGAGATAGGAGAGGAAGAACCAGACAACGAAGAGCCCAAAAAAGAAGAGACAAAACCCACAAAGGAAGAAGAACCTGAAGAAGAAGAACTAGAATAGGAAGAACCAGAAGAAAAAGAACAGGAGGAAGAGGAACTAGAGGAAGAAGAACCGAAGGAAGAAGAAGAGGTGGAAGAACCTAAAAAAAAAAGAAAAATCAGAAGAAGAGCAGAAGGAAGGAGACCTATAAAAAGAGGGGCCATGGGAAGAAGAATTCCCTGACATGACCATGGCAGATATGGAAGTCCTGAAAAGGTGAATGCCCTTACTGAGATAGAGGAAGGAAAAGAATTGGTGATTCCTGCTGCTCGAATAGCTGAGTTAGAGCTCCAAATGCAAAACTTGGAGCAACTTGTGACTAAAGCACAGGAGGAGAAAGAACAAAGTAGAGAAGAATTAATGGTAGAGCTCAAACAAAAGAAAAGTGAGGTTAGAATTTGGAAATATCGAGCTGGACATTGTTTTAGGCGGTTGAAAAAGGTAGTAAAGAAGTTAAGGCACATCAAGAAGAAGAAGGCTAAAACAATTCAACCTAAGGACAACGTGCCAGAATAGGATTGAGTTGGAGTGCTTAGAATTTTGAAGTTTTTTGCAGAGGGAAAGAGTTGTGTGAGGACACACAATAGCTTAGGGGTGGGAGGATGTTAGTTCCCTAATTTTCATCCTTTTTTACCATTTTTTCCTTCCTAAATCATAACTATTTACTCCTATTTTACTTATATTATGTTCCCTCATCTTGTGCTAGTGCGAGAATGATGACACATGTTGCATTAACTTCATATTTTACATTTTTTAATTTCACTTAGCATTTATTAACTATTTATTATGTGATTCCCTACATAGAATTACTTTTGTAACTTATTGTTACCTCCTATGTTAGTTAATAGTTAAATGCTCACCTTGACCACTGATTTTAAGTGCATACTAGATCTCGCACCAGTGTCAGCGTCACGATTCTTGGCAGCAAATCCGGATCTCTTAGATTGCCGCCCAATTTTGCACCACCTTAACCATGAACAAGAGAATATATCTGAAGGTCGTTGATCCCTAGTTATAACAACAAGTCAATCTGGAGTAGCTAAGATCGGACTTAGGTGGAATGAACAGCTGGAGATAGTCACAGCCTATTCTGTTAAAATATCTAATTGTGGAGGCCGAGAACTTATTTTGCAATCGGTTATGTAATCTGGTGTAACGGAAGCTTATTTTGTACTCATTTATGTATTTCATTGTAACAGAAGCTTATTCTATTATGTAATGAGTTAAACGATCTTTTTCTCCTTTGGACAAGGATCTATATAAGAAGAAATGTAAATAGGACAAGATTCTTAATGGTTGATAGAATTGTATAGAACAGAGAATAGAACCAGGAAGGCGATAATAGGCCTGTCTTTTGTTATCGCCCAAATCTGGGCTGAATATGTAATCACGCACGTACTTGCTTTGATGATTTAATAGGAAGAGCTCCGCCTTACACTTCATGAAGTTTATTCTTTATGTTTAATAGTTGATGAATCGATTCAATACTGAGTAGTGTTTCCATTTGAAAGGGAAACGCACTGGTTGGCTAGGGCCCAGTCAACCCGGCACGTTTTCCCTCTTTTCTGATCTTGTAATTTATGTTTTTGAACTATCAAGAGTGATTTTTTTTATAGAATTTGAATTTCTATCTGAGTGGAAGCAGATCTACAGCTTGAATTAGTTAAATTTCTTTTTCTGCATCTTATTTTGAGGTGGTTTTCCCTACCTGGTTTAAGCAGGAGAAATTACCTGCACTAGTGCACGTTGGTGTGTTATTCACTTTTTATACAATTGGTTCGATTTTCCCTGTTTGGTTTGAGCAGGAGAAATTATCTGCACCAGTGCACGTTGGTGTGCTATTCACTTTCTGCATGATTGGTTTGGTTTTCCCCTGGTCCGAGCAGGAGAATTGTTCTTGCACTAGTGCTAGATAGTGTGATGCAGTAAGCCTCTTTAGTTTACTTCTAATAATATAATTGAAATACACAGGAGTAGGCCTTTTGCGACTTGCAATGGTGACAAGGCCAGACCCAATAGACAATTAAACCATATTTTAGGAATTTTTAAGTCTGAAATGAATAGTGATGGGAAGTATTTATCAGTGTTGTAGTGTTTTCGCTATTTATAATAGAAACAATCACTGTTTACAGTTTAAAGGGAAAGAGAAGGGCCATAGCATGCTACAACCTGAAACAAAAAGATCATGGAGCACAGATAGCACCACAGCTACACCAACAAACATCATGGAGCATCTCTGGCATGGGAGAACTCCCAGACAGTGCAACAAGCTAGCAAAAATATTAGAAAGCGGTTACTCTACTGTCAGAGGCAAAAAACATTGATCCCATGCTTGCCTAGATGACATCAAATCAGATAACAATGCAGATCAAACAGATTAAGACTCCGAACCTCTTAGAGCTCAGGAGCATTGTAAACATGATATAAATAACTGAGAGTAAGATGTAATAGAGGTTTAACTTTTGGAGATTGTTCCTCCTCTATTTCTTCAAGCTTCTCATCTTCATTCTAGCAATATAAGCTTCTTTTGTTGTTACATGTTCAATTCCATTTTCTCTGTTGTTCTACGCTTGCACATGAATAGGTTATTCATGTTTTCTACTGTGTCTAATGCCAAATAAATGTCATCTTATCTCTGCATTGATAAACTAGATTTGCAAGTTTCATTTGCTTCCTGTAGTTGGCCATTCATATATTATTATGTATGCATCTACAGGTACAACCAATATTCTCCATCTTTCCATTAAATCTATAAACTATTGAGCATTAGTAGTCTAAATCCTTGTATTATTGAGGGTGTTCATGTATGTCTTGAGTGAGAATAGGGCTGAAATTATTATCTGACTTGATCCAAACCATAATTCATTCCAATAGTTCAGAGAACACTATTGAAGACTATATGTTACCAGGCATCTCCGATCTACAACCTAGGAGAGTTTCCTAGAGTGATAACATAATTGGCACATTGCCGTAGAGAGGAAGCTGAAGCTCAGCTTCCCTGGGAAACAACATAGATTGAGCTTTGATGATAGACAAATTCTAGGCACTTTTTTGGTTGTAATCATGTATCTGGCGACTCTACTAGAGACCGAACCTCTTGGCGACTCCACTTCATAGTTCTAGCTGAGTTTGTGAGACATACTTAGAGAAATCCTCAGAAGCTACAAGCTGACCTAGTACCTGACCCTAAAAAAATCATCAAAGAGAGAAAGGTATTGTAGAAAGGAGCATGAGGTTCAGGAAAACCTAAACAATCTCATATATCTCTTCAAGCAAGTCCTGTAATAGAACAAATACATCTTGAGAGTATAGCATCTAATACAAGCAGTGAAGAAAAACTCTTAGAGATTCATAAAGCTTCTTATTCTTTAGGTTCTCCTTTTTCTTTAATCCCAAAGGTAACCTCACCTCCTATCCATCATACTCCTTTAGTCTCATCAGTCACTCCTTAGCCCTCTATCATTTAGACTACCAGTACCCTTTTAGTCACCACAGCTATGGCAGGTCCACAAGCACCTACCAAAATGGAAATAATCATAGCTGCTAGGTATGGACCTCTAATACTTCCCACTCCTTTGAATGCCATGCCTACTGGAGAGTATCAGAAATATAGGCCTAAGTTCACTGGGATTGAAGGTGTTACTACTGAAGAACATCTTGGGTCATTCTATAGCTATGCTGATAATATGGACATTAGTGAAGATGATGTGTGGATGAGAGTCTTTGTGCAAAGCCTAGATGGAGAGGCTAGAAAATGGTTAAGAGAACTAACCCCAAGATCTATAGCATATATTGAAGCTTTAGATGATGCATTCCTAAAGCATTGGGGGGATAAGAAGGATCTCCTCTACTACCACACTAAGTTTGGGAACTTAAATAGGGAAAATGATGATTTGTTGTTTGATTTTAATAAGAGGTTTAACCATATGTACAACAAGATACGAGCTGAAGTAAAAGCTACTACTACCTCTGCTAAAATCACCTATTCTAGTGCTTTTGATTCTAACTTCTGCCTACTGTTGAGGGAGAGGCGATGTGCTACTTTGGCTGACATGCAGGATGCAACCTTGGAAGTGGAATAAAAAATCATGGCTATAGAGAAGCTCAAGGGAAATGCTGATAGAAGAAGAAAGAGGGGCAATTCTTCGTCCTCCTCTGATCCTAAGATAGATAAAATGACCAAAATGATCGAGTCATTAGCCTATGAAATCTCCAAACTAAAGGTTGAGCAGCACCCAGGGAAAGGAAGAGCACCTAATACCTTTTCTCCTAGAAATCCAAATCCAAATCCATATAGAAGAACTAATGAGCAGTTGTAGATTTTGCAAAGAAACAAAGATGCTAATGAAGACCAAAGGGTGAAGGCTCCTTTTCAAAATGCAGTCGTGGAAGAAGAGCACTTTGAAGAAGATGATGAGATCCATTGTCTGGAAGACAAAGGCAATGCTTAATTTTTCACCTCAACTGCCTATGAAAAGTCATTATTCAATGACCAGATAAGCCGAGAATGGGATGGCGAAGCTATTCTACAAACTGTAGATAATCAAAGATATAATTTGAGGTCAAAGATAAATAATGCCAAGGAAACTCATGTTTAAAGAGTTATTGTCCCTACAGTACAACAAGTTAATAGGCAAAAACCATCGATAGTTGATCCCATCATCCTCAAAGCTCCAGCTCATGAGGTAAGAGGCCTTGACAAGTCTCCTTCTCCTTTCAGTTTTCAATGAGAAATTTAGAAGCTAAAAATACCTATGCCTTTGTTTGAACTAGTGAAGAATGAATCCTTCAAAAGATCCATCCTCGAGGCCCTTGAACCTAAATCAATCCAAGCCTCCACTAACTATGTGAATCTGCAAGATGACAAGTTGGTTGTTATTCTTAGCCCAATGATTGAAAATTGTGAAGATAGATCCCCATCATTCTATGCCTCTCTGGCTATTCATGAAAAAATCCTTCACAACTACCTTTTGGACACTAGAGCCAGCCATAATCTAATGCCCAAGGTTGTCATGAATGAGTTGGGTCTTGACATCACCAAGCCTTATCATGACCTATTCTCTTTTGACTCTAGAAAATTGAAATGCCTAGGATTAATCAAGGACCTAGCCATCACTTTGTCTCAGCTACCTATGAAAAGCATGATGATGGATATTGTGGTAGCAGATGTACCTCCCAAGTTTGGCATGTTACTTTCCAGAGGTTACATCAAGAGATTAGATGGATCATTAAAAAATCTTTTGTCCTATGCTACTATCCTAGCTTTCGGAGGTGAGAGCAAGAGATTATACTGAGAGGCGCAGTTGGCTTATATCATCAGTGATGAGAAGAACCCTATTAATCATCCCATCTATGTTGTTGACACTGATTTTGGAGCATGTATTCTTCATATTGAAGAATCGCAGTTGGCCACCACGCAGCTTAAAAAACTAGTTTGCCAAATTGCTAATGAAGAAGGCCCATAGATTTTGGACATGTTCTTTGATGGAGCTTGCTCTGAGAAATTTGTTGCGGCATGTGTAGTCCTTGTGCCCCCCACCCAGGAATACATTCATTTATCTTTCAGATTAACCTTTTAGGTCACAAACATAATAATGTACGAAGATTTGATTATGGGCTTAAGCGTTGCTAAAGAAATGGGCATCAAAGGCCTGAAAGTATTTGGAGATGCAAACCTCATTATTCAACATGTACATAAAACTTTCCAAGGAAAGCAGCCAAGGCTAAAAGCATACAGGGAAGAGGTATGGAAGGTCAAGGATTATTTTAATGATTTCAACATTTCTTATATTCCAAGAATGAAGAACCAACTTTTCGACTCCCTTGTTCTGTCTGCTAGCACGTTTATTCTTGCTTTTACTCCTAAATTGACATATGAAGTTTAGGTAAAATATAGACTATCTCTGCGAGACAATGTCAAATATTGGAGAGCTTTTGAAGACGATGAGGAAATTGACAAGTTTTTACAAGTCATTGGGGAATTTTCTAAAATGCACGTCGACAAAGAAAATGAAACCATGGAAGAATGTGGTCAATCCAAGCTAAAAAGTGAGATCGGCCGAGGAAGCATCATCCAACTACCTAGTAATCACATACCAAGAGGATTGGTGCCTCTAGAGAATCTTTTTTATCATAAAGACATGCACTATAAGCAAACCAACACAGATAATGAGTTTTTTGTCTATAAATATAATATATGGAGCCCAGCCCATCCAAAATTCATCAATTTGTCCACTCATTTGTCTTCTTCCCAGAATTCCAAGTATTGCACCCTTATGAAGAATTTCGTTGATATTTTTTCTTGGGAATATAGTGATCTTAAAACCTATGATACAAACATCATTTAGCACAAGGTCCCACTGGAAAATAACACTACCCCTTTTAAGAAACAATTAAGACCTATCAGCCCTCTCTTATTGCCTTTGATTGAGAAAGAGATCAAGAAGTTGTTGGATGCCAAAATTATAGTCCCCCTAAAGTATTCAAAATGGATAGTTAACCTTGTGGTAGTGAGAAAGAAAAATGGAGAAAGCAGGCTTTGTGTTGACTTTAGAAATCTAAACAAGTGCTCTAAAAAAGATAACTACCCCCTACCTAAGATGGAACACTTGTTGCAAAGAGTTTCAGGGGTTAGAGTCATGTCTTTCTTAGATGGATTTTCAGGTTACAATTAGGTTGTTGTACATCCATAAGATCAGGAAAATACTGCCTTCACTACTCCTTGGGGCACTTTCATGTACTCCAAGATGCCTTCCGGACTGATGAATGCTGGGGCTACTTTTCAAAGGGCCATGGACATAGCCTTCATGGCAGAGAAGGAAAATTTTGTCCTTATTTATCTTGATGACATAAAAATCTTCTCCAGTAGCCACAAATACCATTTACAACATTTGAAGAAGGTCTTCCTAAAGTGTAGATAGTTTGGAATTTCAGTGAACCCAAAGAAGTCACAGTTTTCTCTAGAAGCAGGCAAACTTATGGGACATATTGCTTCTGCTGAAGATGTGAAGATTAATCCAGCAAGGGTTCAAGCCATTCATACAATATCCATCCCAAGGTCAAAAAGGGACATTTAATCCTTCTTGGGTAAGATTAACTTTGTAAGGAGGTTCATTCCAAACTTTGCAGAGCTTGTAAAACACATCACTTCCATGCTGAAGAAAGGATCGGAAACAAAATGGACAGATGCTTCAAGAAGCTCTTTTGAAGCCATCAAGAAAGCATCATGGAAGATCCCACTCTAATCAGCCCAGATTACACTAAGGAGCTTTTATCTTCTATTTTTCCTCCTATGATACACTTGCAACAGTTCTGTTGCAAAAAAATGATGAAGGCATAGAGCACCCCATGGCTTTTTTCAGCAAGACTCTAAGGGATGTTGAACTAAGGTATGACCTTTTTGAAAAACAATCTTATGCTCTCATAAAATATTTAAAAGCATTCATAATTTATATTCTGCATTCCAAAGTGGTTGCATATGTACCTTCAGCCTCATTAAAAGATGTCTTAACTCAACCAGATATTGATGGGAAGAGAGCTAAATGGATTGAAAAATTCATAGAGTTTAACATAGAGTTGAAGCCCACTAACCTTGTCAAAGGCTAGTGCTTGGCTAAACTTATGGCTGAAGAAAATTACAGCTTGTTAGACATAAAATACATGGGTCAAAATTCAGATGATGAGCAAACAGAGGGAGCAGCAGAAGAGCAAAAGCAGAATCAGTCTTTGGCTGAAATGTAGCCACATGTGAATGGTATTATAGCATAGTTCATCTTTTGCAAAAGCTAGGAGTCCCTCCAGGGCTTAGCTCAATTCAAGCTCATGCCATTAAAATCAGATCAGCCAAATTGCACATAAATAAAAATCTTCTTTATTGGAAAGACCCATCAGGAATCCTCTTGAGATGTCTAGATAAAGAACAATTTGTGGAAGTCATACGCCAGTTCCATTCTAGCATCTATGGAGGGCATCATTATTGGAAAACCACAGCTCACAAAATCTTGAGGGCTGGATATTATTGGCCTACTCTGTTCTCTAATGTATTTTCTTTTGTGAAAGCTTGTGGCAAGTGTTAGAGGTTTATAGGAAGACAACAACTAAAGTTTCTACCCTTGAGACCAGTACATGTCAATGTTCCCTTCTAGCAGTGGGGCTTGGACTTTATAGGTGAGATCAACCCACATTCCAGTGGCCAACACAAATGGATATTAGTAGCCAATGATTATTTCACCTAGTTGATTGAGGCTATACCCACTAAGAATGCCAATCATTAAGTTGTCATGAAGTTCTTGAATGATAATATTTTCACCAGATTTAGTTGCCCAACCAAACTAGTCACTGATAATTCAACAACTTTTAAGGAAAAAGAATTGGTGGACATGACTGAATCCATGGGCATTCAAGTGGTGCATTCTACCTCATATTATCCTTAAGGAAATGGCTTGGAAGAATCATCTAACAAGAGTCTAGTAAGGGTAATCAAAAAACTGTTAGAGGACAACAAAAAGAGTTGGGATTCCAAGTTGAAGTTTGCACTATGGGTTGATAGAGTCACCATCAAAAAGTCCATATGGAATTCTCCATTTACTTGGTTTTTGGCACTGATGCTATTTTCCCTATCCAGCTGATTCTCCCTGTGGCTAAATTCTTGCAAGAAGAACAAGAGGAAGACAATGACATGGAAATAAGAATGAATAACCTAGTTGAACTACAATAGATCAGAGAGTAGCTAGTTGAGAAGTCTAAAGCTCATCAGAGGAAAATCAAAGAAACCATTGACAGGAAGGTGTTGTGCCCTACAACAACCCCCCATTTCATATCATTATTATCCCAAAACTATAATATGAAATGGGTCCCTTTTTAATTTTAATTTTAATTGGTATCAACTTAGTTTTATTCAAAAAGGTTCGAAATAATAATATAAAACATTACCAAAAACCTTTTTGAATAAACCAATCAAAGGCGGCCCTTACATATAAATAATTAATCTTTTATCATTGCGAGAAAGCGATCGCAAGATCTCATATCGCAATGACAAAGGAAACACAACTTAAGGACTCATTGGTTTTCTCCGATGCGAAATAGGCTATCGGATATCGGCGATCATGAACTGGTGCAATAAAGCTCCCTTTTGCTCCGATGCGATGTGATATCGCTATCAACAATCGACGATCATACTATGCATGCGGTTAAAGTGTCCCACTCAGTACTCCTGACGTGATGCGATATCGCTATCGGCGATCGGGGATTCCAAATGGAACCAATATAATAATTTATGATCTCCCTCGACGCCCGATTGCGATAAAGCCAAAAGTGCAGATTTCAAAGAAAATCTTAAAGCGGGTTTATTACGATTTATTTGTATTAAAAGCCTTAACTTCTGAATAGCCATTCATCCGCGCTAAACCACAAAAACATCCACGGCACGCTTCAAATAAATCATTCGGCCAATAATCAAATTGACGGGCATTTATAGGATTGACAGGTCTTAACGGCCATTTAATGAAACAGTAAGCCTAAGATCTTTTTACAGATTGCATCCGAGGCCACCTTAAGTTAATCATTCGCCATGCATTCATCGATATATATCTTACTCATATTCGATTTGCGCTATCATTTTCTGTATTACGTCCATGATCATTTCTGCGCAGAATTCTTCCGAAGTAACAGCTTCAAGAAGAATGGGGAAGAAGTCCAAGAAAACTACAATGGCTTCTACTTTGCTGGCCACAGGGCAAGTCATCATTGATCCAAGCACTAAAAAGAAAGGACTAATATCGGATACTACATGCCTAGGACTTGCCAGAACTACTTGGCAAGGCACCTATAACTTGATCGAATCCGAAGAGCCAAGGGTGACAACAATACAAGTCTCAGCTGAGAGCACTCGTAAATCCGAGGCTAATCTAAAGGATTTAGCCAACTCTTTTCTTCATCGAATAGAAGCTCGGGAGCAAATCCTCCCATATACAGATGTGGTTAGATGGGAAATTCAGGAAATCCCAATTACAGACAAAACCTTCAGCACCAGAGATGGGAGAATTTTCGGTTCCTTTCAAGCCGAGGATTTAAGGCAAATGTATCATTTACTAGTGGCAGAGAAGAAATATAACACGACATTTCTGGAGAAATTCCGAGCTGAGAATGAGAGTGAATCCGAACCCATTCGGGATTGGAGACAAAATCCAGCAAAACACAAGCACGAATCTTCGGGTAAGTACTCGGTCGATTCTCTATGCTCTCCTTATTGCTATGCTGGGATAATGATGTGT
>APFE030482697.1:39376-66183 GCA_000404065.3 Pinus taeda
ACTATAATATGAAATGGGTCCCTTTTTAATTTTAATTTTAATTGGTATCAACTTAGTTTTATTCAAAAAGGTCCGAAATAATAAAATAAAACATTACCAAAAACCTTTTTGAATAAACCAATCAAAGGCCTTACATATAAATGATTAATATTTTATCACTGCAATAAAGCGATCGCAAGATCGCATATCACAATGACAAAGGAAACACAACTTAAGGACTCATTGGTTTTCTCCGATGCGAAATAGGCTATCAGATATCGACGATAATGAACTGGCGCAATAAAGCTCCCTTTTGCTCCGATACGATGCGATATCGCTACTGGCAATCGACGATCATACTATGCATGTTTTTAAAGTGTCCCACTCAGTACTCCCGACGCGATGCGATATCGCTATCGGTGATCGGGGATTCCAAATGGAACCAATATAACAATTTATGATCTCCCCTGACACCCGATTGTGATAAAGCCAAAAGCACAGATTTCAAAGAAAATCTTAAAGCAGGTTTATTACAATTTATTTGTATTAAAAGCCTTAACTTCTGAATACCATTATTCCGCACTAAACCGCCAAAATATCCAAGGCACGCTTCAAATAAATCATTCGGCCAATAATCGAATTGACGGGCATTTATAAGATTAACAGGTCTTAACGGCCATTTAATGAAACAGTAAGCCTGAGATCGTTTTACAAATTGTATCCGAGGCCACCTTGAGTTAATCATTCGCCATGCATTCAATGATATATACCTCACTCATATTTGATTTGAGCTATCATTTTCTGTATTACGTCCATTATCATTTCTGTGCAGAATTCTTCCGAAGTAACAGCTTCAAGCAGAATGGGGAAGAAGTCCAAGAAAGCTACAATAGCTTCCGCTTCGCCGGCCACAGGGCAAGTCATCATTGATCCAAGCACTAAAAAGAAAGGAATAATATTGGATACTACATGCCTAGGACTTGCCAAAACTACTTGGCAAGGCATCCATAATTTGATCAAATCCGAAGAGCCAAGGGTGACAGAAATACAAGTCTCAGCTGACAGCACTCGTAAATCTGACGCTAATCTAAAGGATTTAGCCAAATCTTTTCTTCATCAAATAGCGGCTCAGGAGAAAATCCTCCCATATACAGATGTGGTTAGATGGCCAATTCCGGAAATCCCAATTACAGACAGAACCTTCAGCACTAGAGACGGGAGAATTTTCGATTCCTTTCAAGCCGAGGATTAAAGGAAAATGTATCATTTACCGGTGGCAGAGAAGAAATATAACACGACATTTCTGGAGAAATTCCGAGCTGAGAATGAGACTGAATCCAAACCCATTCGGGATTGGAGACAAAATCCAGCAAAACACAAGCACGAATCTTTGGGTAAGTACTTAGTCGATTCTCTATTCTCTCCTTACTGCTATGCTAGGATAATGATGTGTAGGTTGTGGGGAAATATTATTTACAGAATGGCAATCTAAGTTAATGAAGGCAGAAAGAGCGATTTCAAGATGCAAGACAACCACTAGTAATTTGGTTGAATTGGTTAATAATACTCTTTACTTGTCTAACATGATTTCTCAATGTACTCCAGGCAAATTAACAACAACGAAGATATTGGAGCAGTCATGTTACCCAGAGCTGGAGAAAAATGGAAGGTTAATCGCGAGAATTAATAGCTTGACATGGGATGCCTATTGGTTCTTTTTAGTAAATCCGTACAGCTAGAGAGCCGCCCTCAAATGCCTCATAGATGCGATCTGGTATATTATCCCCGATATTCAGGATGCCACCTTTGCTGCCCAACTCAGTTCTCGCCTCAACAGACCACCCGAAGTGGAGCCAATGTGTGTGATAAGCCAGCTCAGGTTTAAAGGCAAACAACCTGAGTGATGATTCATACCGCCCACTGCCAGATCGCTGCCAAGGAGATAGTTATCATTAATTGATACCAATTAAGTAGGATTTTGGTTTCATGGATTTTTAGTTTAGTGTAGTATTTATAGACCCTTTCATGCATTTAGAAAGGGTCGTAAAGTTTTGTATATGGCTTAAACCCTGAAGTTGAACTATTGTACTTCAGGGATATTCTTTTATGAAACTCGACCAATCATTCTGATTTTGATAAGGAAGCTTTTATACAAATGTGCACTACTGTCTTTGTTTGAAAGAATTTCTGCGTTGAAGGAAGAATTTCAAATAGTGATTGATATTGGGATTGATTAGCAGCTCATATGGTACTATTATCTATGTCTGGACTCAATTCTTGTTTAATATGAATTTTCAATTTGATCGCTCTGCTAATTATCGCATATATATAATATATATATTATATATATATACTATATAATATTTATATATATATATATATGTGTGTGTGTGTGTGTGTGTGTGTGTGTTTTAACAGCATCCTTTATGCAGTCCACTATTGCCTGTTTATAGTATGCTTTTCTTCCAATCATGTATGTATCGATGATATAAATGATAAGTGCAGCAATCTTGTGTTAATCACTTTGTTTAAATATTTAGATGAAGTAATCTTTGAATGAATGAATATCTATGTTTATTTTACAGAGTCATCGATATGCCTGTCAATAGACAAAGATCATCAAGCACTGCATTTCCAAAGAATAATGTTTCCCGGGATTAGTATTAGTTCTCTTATTTTGTTGATAGATTAAATTATTCTCCTATCATTAGATCAGACAACCTATCATTCATCCACCCCTTTTATTCATTATTGGGAAACTGGTCCCATTATATCCAGTCGGAGCCACCATCCCAAACAGAAAAGGAGTTGTATTAAGGTCCGGACCGGGTGGTTATCCCCAATGTTGATACAACGATTTTCGGGGCATCAACATTTCTGGCGCTAGAAGGAGGGACATCCGCTATGGATGGCGAGTAAGCCAAAACCTACAGACCATTCATAGAGTAAATCACCCTCCACCTCTCCTCGGACCTCTCGTTTGCACTCTGAATCATCAGTATCCAGACGAGACGAGGAATGATCAACTACTACTGCTCAACCTCATCATACTTCAGAACACTTAAGTCCGGAGTCCCCTGAAGTTCAATCTATCATCCAGAAACTTCAAGGCTTCTCGATTTCACCTCGTAGATCTGAAGTATCACAAGGCAATCAGACTTCGCAATTCCACTTACCTCCTCACCTTACCAGACTTCAAAGTGAAAAACTAGGTATTGAACCACCTGAATTTCCTTTGCCCGAAAGGAAAAGGATTAAAAAGAGCACTGAAGGTTCTGGTAGTGAAACCTTTTCTCCATCATCTTCCATTTCATCATCACCTGTTCGAAGTCAAACACCCACTTCACCATTACATATTGTTGTTCACCAAGGGACTTCACCTCCAACATCACAATCCTTTTAGTCTTCATTTCCACCTCCCCCCAAGCACCTGGAACACCACAAGCAATCACTGGTACTCCCAAAATGGCTCAAAGACCATGGAGAAGTCCTGGTGCAGTCACCATGCCTGCGCCTTTGCATCCATTACCCGATTATCCCGAGAAATGGTTACCAAAGTTCAATCTAGATGCTGGAACATCAGCAGAGGAACACATAAATAATTTTATGTTGTCAGTCAATTTGAAGGGAGTAACAGAAGAAGATGTTGTAGTTAAATTGTTCCCCTATACATTACAAGGATCAGCAGGATCTTGGTATTTTTCCTTACCCACTGGATCCATCACCAGTTGGAATATCTTTCAGGAACAATTTCTTACCAAATATGACGATGATAGATCCTTGGCTACACTCATCAATGACCTTTCCAATCTAAGGATCGAGTCAAGAGAACCAATTAAGGAGTTTAACTCCCGATTTAACAAACTCTTGAACAAAATCCCTACCAATGATAAGCCAAGTGAACAAGTTAGAAGCGAATGGTATATTACAGCCTTACCCTCAAACATAGCCATTTTTGTAGATAGGGCTAAACAACCTACATTGGTTGAAAACATGAAAGAAGCCCTCGCTGTCGAAAAAAGTGTAATTTCTTTGGAAAGGAAAACTGCTCTAGAGGAACGAAAATCCAAAAAAGTGTCTTTCAAGGATGATTCAAAGAAGAAGATCACTAAGGATCCATACGACATGGAAGGCCTTCAGAAGTCCTTAAAACCATGTCAAATGAAATGGTTGAGATTAAGAAGCAAGTAACAGAGTCCTCAACAAAGAAACCTTATAGGAATTTCAAAAAACCTGAGTCCAAGCCTCCCAATGTCATATCCTATGCAGATTCGGATCCTGAGGAAGAAGAAGAAGAAGAAACAATTCCACCCTCCGATGAATTAGAAGAAGAGGAAATCGTTGAATGCCATGGAATGTGGGACTTTATACTCCCTAATTCTGATACTGTCGCTGAGCAGGAAGCCTTTCCCGTGACTATCAGGAGTAAAGCTACTCCTGAACCTGTTCAGGCCAATCCAAAGAAAAGCAGTGCTGGTACCAATACTACAAAGGAAAAGGTACCCACAAGGAAGCTAGCAACAACAGTATCTCAAAATCAACCCTCATCCTCCAATATACCTTCGTCATCTAAGACGTTCGTAGTATCTGATTCGATGGACTATAATATTGTTGATGACATGAAGAAAACTAAGGCAAACATCACCATGTTTGAACTCAGTAAATTAAAACATCAACAAAAATTACTTCTCAAAGAAACTTAAATGCAGTTCCATTCTTCACCTCTTCCCAGTACTAAAGCTGCAAGCAATTCAGGACAACCACCTTCCTGGTAGAGTTTGAGGCAACTGATACAATTCTAAATTGGAGATAGATCAAATTCCATACTCTCCTTTCCTCTTAACATATGAAATTTACAATCGAAATCTACATAACTGCTTAATTGACTCTGGGGCATCATCTAATATAATGCCTGCTTCAGTTTGTTCTAAACTGAACATAGAACCCCAAAAATCTTCAATTCACATTGTGCAGTTAGATAGAACTAAAGTTCAAGTTTTAGGGGGAATAAACTTTGTTACAATCAGGTTATCGGCGGATCCACGAGTAGTCCAAAGGATTGATATCCTAATCTCCGATATACCTAAGTTATATGGGTTAATTTTAAGCAGGGATTTGTCAGAAAAGCTCCATGGGTATATTTACACCGATTGGTCCCACATGTGGCTCCCCTATAAGGGTAAGCTGAATCAAATAAAGATCGATCGGGAGAAACATATGACCCACACTGTTACAGAATTCGAACAAGAAAATCAACCAATTGCGTTTAACAACAATATCTTAGGAAATTATTCTTCTGAATCATTTTTTGGCAATTATATTGCCCAACCATCTCCTTTCTCGGTAAACAACTTCTCATCACAAATTGAAAACTTTTCACAGACTGACAGGTCTAAATGTGCTAATGTTACTGAGAATTTTGTAAGTAAGATTGTAAATAATTATTTATTTTGGTCTTTATATTTCGATGGGTCCAATTCTAGCGAAGGATCAGGAGTAGGATGTATTTTGGTTAGCCCACAAGGAGAAAAAACAATGTTGTCCTGCAGTCTAGAGTTTGAATGCACCAATAATACAGCTGAGTACGAAGCATTAGTCCAAGGATTATATAAAGCAATTCGCCTCAAAGTCTAATACTTGAAAGTGTTTGGAGATTCTGAGATCATTGTTAAACAGGTAAGAAATACAATTCATTGCCTTTCAAACCATCTCAAACATTATCAATCGCTAGTACAAGAACTCACCTCCCACTTTTTAGCATTCAATATTTCTTCGATTCCCAGGTCTCAAAATTCAACAGCCTACTTACTAGCCAATGTCGCTTCCAAGCTCCTCCCTTCCAAAGACTATAGCCCAGATATATTTTCAGTAGAATTGCTTTTTAGGCCATTAATTCCTGACAATGTCACTAGTTGGAGAGTATTCAACCACGATGAAGACATTTTACAGTTTTTAACCTTCAAAAAATCCTATGATAATCAAATCATTGAGGAAGATGAGCATGATATTCAAATGCGAGGTAAGCATGAAGAAAATTCAATCCCAAAGCCTGTGGTGAAGCTTGAGGATCTTTACGATATTAAAGACAGGTTTAAACCTGTGACCAATATGAAGCTCTAGAGCTCTACCTTAAGGCTTGAATTGATAAACCTTGGCACCGAAAAAACTCCTCAAAATATTAATTTAGGATTAGGACTTTCCGTGGAAGAAAAGGAAGCATTCATTAGAGTGTTACGCAAGAATAAACATGTTTTTGCTTGGAAATATGACGATCTAAAAACGTATGATACATCCATTATCCAGCATACTATTTCGATGCTTCCCGAACAGAAACCAGTTCAACAAAAATTGAGGAAAATACAACATAGGGAGTCAAATAAAATTGGAACTCAATAAAATCTTGAAAGATAAGATTATTTTTCCTATTCGGCACTCAAACTGGGTCTCCAATATGGTACCAGTCAAAAAGAAAAATGGCGACATAAGGATTTGTATTGATTTCAGAAATTTAAATAAGGCGAGTTTAAAAGACAACTTCCCATTACCCACTATGGAGCTGATACTCCAATCAGTGGCAGGCTCAGAGTTAATGTCCTTTTTGGATGGTTTTTCAGGATATAATCAAATTTTGGTCCATCCTGATGACCGACTCAAAACCACATTCAGAACAAAATGGGGAACGTATGCGTATCAGAAAATGTCTTTCGGACTTATTAATGCAGGAGCCACATTTCAAAGAGCGATGGATATCGCTTTTAAAGGGTTGATTAGCAAAACAATAGTCATCTACCTAGATGATATTACTGTATTTTCTAAAGAGATATCCAATCACTTGCATGATTTAAATCAAATCTTTCAACGCTGCAAGAAATACGGTATTTCCCTTAACCCTAAAAAATCCTTTTTCGCTCTTAATCAAGGAAAGCTCCTAGGCTTTATTGTTTCTAAAGATGGCATTTACATTGATCCAGATAGGATTAAATAAATCTCTGAAATCCCTTTTCCTCACAATAAGAAATCCATGCAGTCATTTTTAGGCCAAATCATTTTTGTTAAGAGATTCATTCCAGACTTTTCTCAAATCATTTTGCCACTTTAAACTATGATTAAAAAAATTCAGTCTTTAAATGGGGATCGGTAGAAAAGGAAGCATTTGATTTGATCAAACAATCAATAATCAATGCCCCCGCTTTAAATACCCATAACTTTTCTAATCATTTTACATTGTATACTATCGCATCCGATTTCTCTTATGCTGCAATACTCACACAGATCAACAATCACAATTTGGAAGCACCCATTTCATTCTATAGTTCAAATATTCAAGGTGCTGAATTGAATTATTCCGAAGTAGAAAAACAAGCTTTTGTTGTATATAAAGCTATTAAACATTACAGACCCTTCCTTTTAAAAGGCCATACAAAAGCTATAGTTCCTTTCCCTTCAGTAAGGCAACTATTAATCGAAAGAGAATTGGGAGAAAAAAGGGAAAACTGGGTAACAACACTTCAAGAATACAACCTAGAAATTAAGCCAACAAAGATTGTTAGAGACCAAGGTTTTTGCAGGTTGTTGGCAGGAGCGTCCAACATTCCAGAATCAAGTGATACAGATCAATTCGAAGAGATCAACCAGATAAGTATCGCTGACTCTAAATCACAATATGTTGATTTAATATTTTATTTTAAAAATGGATATGCACCTCCTAACCTATCTTACAAAAGAAAAAGGGCCATAAGGTTGAAAGCAAAAAAATTTACAATCATTGATGATGTGCTTTTTAGGCAAAACTATGATTTAATTTTATTAAGATGCTTAGAAAAACATGAGGCACAAAAGGTTTTGCAGGAATTACATGATGGACCGGCAGGAGACCACTTTGGAGCTGATACAACAGCTCACAAAGTCATCCATGCTGGATATTATTGGCCCACTCTATTTAGAGATGCTCATGAATATGTAAGGAAATGCTGAAATTGCCAAACTTCTAGTGGAATACAGAGGAAATCAGCCTTCCCTTTGCAACCAGTCAACATTGAACAACCATTTGAGCAATGGCGGTTGGACATCATTGGAGAAATTACTCCACATTCTTCCAAACATCATAAGTATATCCTTACCGCTACTGATTACTTTACCAAGTGGGTTGAAGTGATTCCTTTAAAGACAACAAATTCTAAAGCTATTATTGAATTCATAGCCAATTCATCATTACCAGGTTTGGTGTCCCGAATGCTCTTGTTTTTGATAATGCATCTTACTTTTTAGGCAATGCTATGTTTGATTTCGCAATTAAAAGAGGATTTAAACTCAAATACTCTGCTAATTATTATCCCCAGGGCAATGGTTTAGCAAAATCTACAAACAAAATCTGATTAAAATTATTAAGCGAACTATCGAACATAATCATAAGAACTGGCACAAATCTTTAATATTTGAATTATGGGCTGATAGGATAACACAAAAAGCTTTTATAGGCTCTTCCCCATTTAAACTTGTGTATGGAAAATAAGCAGTGCTACCAACAAATCTTGTCCTCCCGTCTCTAGCCCTAGTTCAATTTATTGAAGAAATCCCTTCTTCTTCTTTACAACTTAGACATGACCAAATCCTAAAATTAGAAGAAGAAAGAGAAAAAGCCAAAGTCACTCATGTGAAACATCAGCAGATCATCAAGTCATCATTTGATTCACTTTCATCGGGTTCCAAACAATTTCAAGTCGGTGATTTAGTTCTGAAACGGGACAAAGCCCATGAAGATAAGGGAAAACACACCAAGTTTCAGAAGATGTGGCTTGGACCATTTCAGATATGTGAAAAGATAGGCCATTCGACCTTCATATTACAAGATTTATCAGGGTTGAGAGATTCTCTCCCTGTTAATGGCCTTATCTTAAAGAAATTATTCAATTGAGGAGGTAACCCCTTCTCCTTTTAATAACATTTTTGTAGTTTGTAGGAGCATTAGAAAATAAAGTTGTGAGGTATCTTCCATTGATCTTTGTTGTACTTAAAGAGTTGTTTAAAACAAGTAGTGTGATATTTACTTTTAAAATAATAGGAGTCTTAAACAAAAGGGATGATTTCTAGGAAATTAGATATAATTGCATTCTGAAACCACACTGCGATCTTAGTGAACCCCTCTCAAAGTTTAGAAATATTGTAAATCTTTTTAGGTTTTCAAATTGGTCACAAAAAAGGTTATCAATATCAAAATAGGAACTAATCCAATTTCAGCATCTTCAACTCTTACCTTGTCATCCATTTACTCTTAAGGAGAAAATTGTCTATCCCGCTCACCAAAGCTTGCGATTACTCAGAGTGAAATTCTAAGAATATTGGATATAAAAGATAAGAGGTCTTATTACAAGCCTGCTTACCATGTTCATAGGGAAATAGTTTAGCCGACATTACCAATACTGCATACCAAAACAGGGTAATGGCTTCAATTGTAAGACAAGGGGTCTCATCACGAGCCAACTTGTTCGGTTAGATTAATACTAGTGAATGGAATTGTCACTCAGCTAGCCACTAAACCAAGGCAATGGCTTTTTATCTTACAAAAATAACAGAAAGTAAAAAGAAATGCAAAATGTGAAAAACATGTTTTGAATTCATTATGTTAATCATACTCTAAGGTGAATGGGACAATGGACAATAACATGGATAAAAGGTATCCTTGTCGAGACTATGAACGTTTTCCAGCAGCAGAGGCTCTACCTATGACAAAGGAGTTAATTTTAAAAGCTGATTTGGAAAGGTTTTCTGTTTTATCACTATCAACCAATAGAGGCCAATTTAAAATTTAGAATGTATCTAGTTTTAAACAAGAGAGGGAATTAGCAAAGAAAGTTTCATTTTGTTTGGAATGCAACTATACCTAGCTATATTAGAATTTTCCCCTTTGATGAAATTTCTATTTTGAAAAAGTTTAAGTATTTCCATACTTTTCAGAGATAACTGTTTCCTCCAGCGAATCGCCAATTGTTGTGCCCTACAACAACCCCCCATTTCATATCATTATTATCCCAAAACTATAATATGAAATGGGTCCCTTTTTAATTTTAATTTTAATTGGTATCAACTTAGTTTTATTCAAAAAGGTCCGAAATAATAAAATAAAACATTACCAAAAACCTTTTTCAATAAACCAATCAAAGGCCTTACATATAAATGATTAATCTTTTATCATTGCGATAAAGCGATCGCAAGATCGCATATCACAATGACAAAGGAAACACAACTTAAGGACTCATTGGTTTTCTCCAATGTGAAATAGGCTATCGGATATCGACGATAATGAACTGGCGCAATAAAGCTCCCTTTTGCTCCGATGCGATGCGATATCGCTATCGGCAATCGGCGATCATACTATGCATGTTTTTTAACTGTCCCACTTAGTACTCCCGACCCGATGCGATATCGCTATCGGTGGTCGAGGATTCCAAATGGAACCAATATAATAATTTATGATCTCCCCCAACACCCGATTGCGATAAAGCCAAAAGTGCAGATTCAAAGAAAATCTTAAAGCGGGTTTATTATGATTTATTTGTATTAAAAGCCTTAACTTCTGAATAGCCATTCATCCGCGCTAAACCGCCAAAACATCCAAGTCACCCTCAAATAAATCATTCGGCCAATAATTGAATTGACGGGCATTTATAAGATTGATAGGTCTTAACGGCCATTTAATGAAACATTAAGCTTGAGATCTTTTTACAAATTGTATCTAAGGCCACCTTAAGTTAATCATTCGCCATGCATTCAATGATATATACCTCACTCATATTCGATTTGCGCTATCATTTTCTGTATTACGTCCATTATCATTTCTGTGCAGAATTCTTCCGAAGTAACAGCTTCAAGCAGAATGGGGAAGAAGTCTCAGAAAACTACAATGGCTTCCGCTTCGCCGGCCATAGGGCAAGTCATCATTGATCCAAGCACTAAAAAGAAAGGACTAATATCAGATACTACATGCCTAGGACTTTCCAGAACTACTTGGCAAGGAACCTATAATTTGATCGAATCCGAAGAGCCAAGGGTGACAGCAATACAAGTCTCAGCTGACAGCACTCGTAAATCCAAGGCTAATCTAAAGGATTTAGCTAACTCTTTTCTTCATTGAATAGCGGCTTGGGAGCAAATCCTCCCATTTACAGATGTGGTTAGATGGGAAATTCCGGAAATCCCAATTACAGACAGAACCTTCAGCACCAGAGACGGGATAATTTTCGGTTCCTTTCAAGCCGAGGATTGAAGGAAAATGTATCATTTACCGGTGGCAGAGAAGAAATATAACACGACATTTTTGGAGAAATTCCAAGCTGAGAATGAGATTGAATCTGAACCCATTTGGGATTGGAGACAAAATCCAGCAAAACACAAGCACGAATCTTCGGGTAAGTACTCGGTCGATTCTCTATGCTCTCCTTACTGCTATGCTGGGATAATGATGTGTAGGTTGTGGGGATTACATGATTCCGCCAATTTTACTGTAGAAATGGTCCCCTTAATGGAGGTGGCATGTAGTGGTGAAATAATGGATTGGGAAAATATACTATCCGATAAGTTAGCATACACAGTTCTTGATTTTAGATCCAAGTCCCGCGTCACTGAAAGGTTCATTCCCCCCATTTTACTAAAGTGCCTATATATTAGATGTCTTGTGTTTTAATTATGAATTTCCTGTGCTCGGATGGAGGTAGACGTCACAAGACCCCACACCCATTCACATATACCATCAAAAGTTGTGGAAAACCAACTACAAGCACCATTTGTATCAAATCTTCAACGGCTTCATGTTGCCCATTCATCATTCTATTTTCAGTAAGCCTGCCCCTAAGATTCCTACCAAGTAGGGATTGATTTAACATCCATAGGAAGTTGGTTCATGGAGGAAAAGTTCACTTATATCAGAGTTTTTGGCAGACAATCCAAACCCCACGTTCTTCCTCTATACATCCCTGATAAACTACTGACCAGGGAAATAGCTTATCAGATCATCTTCGATGGGGTTACAAAAACTTTAAAGAAATATAAGAAGCATGTCCGGCCTTATTTTCCCTTGAGATGTGGTATATACACTCTACATGATTTCAAACATGCAGAGAAAGAAGCTGAGAAAATAAACTCATTAACCCTGGCAACTCTATCGAGCAGGCGATTTGATCCAAACAAAGTCGCCTATAATGCACTCGAACAGGCCAAATTGACCAAGTTCAAGCATAAAGAAGACAAATTTGAGGACTTGTTCGCATCGGCTGAGTCAATGTATCAAGTTAAATCGCTCGCTATAATTGAATACAAAGATGAAGGACTAGTTGAATTCAACAGACTTAGAGAGCAGAGGTTGCAAACTCTGCCTCTAGATCTGTTAGCGACGACTCCAACAACAGAATCAAGCGAGCCTGAGCAGCGACTTGTTAAAGAACCTCCTGTTACATCAAAGCAACAGGAAGAAGTGCATGAGAAAAGACAAGAAGAGACCCAGGAGAAAGAGCAAGAACAGAGCAGTTTAAATGTAAATGAAGATACTCAGTTTGATCCGAAATTGCTCCAGGAATGGCAGCAATGTAATTCAATTATCGACAATATTGAATGCTCTAAAGATGGCGAGACATCAAAAGAGGTCAATACATAGGAGGCGACTTCAAAGCAGGTTTCAGGTGAAACCAACGACCCACCCAAGTCAAAAGAAGTGGAAATAATCCCAACGGATCCTTCCGGCCAGGTCATTTTGCAGATTGAAGACATTCCTCCCTTAGATGTCTTCTATAGCCCAAGACATAAAGCTGTAGTGAAAGGACAGAGGAAGAGGAGAAGGACTGATCAACCTTCTTTATTCCCAGAACAAACAGTAACGGGCAATGTGCTTTGGAAAGAGGAATTTGACCCCTCTGATGATTTGACAAAACTATCACAATATGCTGGAGCCTATTCGGCGACGACAATAGACAAAGCATCAAAGGTGAGCAGTTTATTGAAGACAAAAGACCAGGATATATTTTCTCTACAAGTGCAACTATCGGAAGCACAACAAAAGGCAGAGCAGGCAGAACAACAATTGGTAGTACAACAACAAATAAACAATCAATTGACTAAACAATTGCAGGAAGAAAAACAGAGGATTGACGACAGTGCAGTCCAAAAGAAAAAAGAGCTATCTGAGGCATTTGTGCAACTAAAAGCATCAAATGAACAAATGCTGAACTCCAAAGATGAGTAGATTGCTCAATTATCAGCTCAACTTGAACAAACAAAGAAGCTCCCACAGATAAATGAATTCAAAACAGAGGCATTTCAAATAAACAAGGGATTGATAAATCAGATGAAGCTTTTATGTCAGCAAATCACCCAGGTGGAACCATTATGTGATTTAACGACATCCATAAGTGAGAAAGTAGAAAAGGCTAGAACCGACTTGGATCAAGCCGAAGAAACATTGACCAATTTCCTTGAATGGCAAGATACCGATCAGGGACAGGCGGCTAATTTACCAAGGATTCTGGAATCGCATAAAGAAATATTATTTACAAAATGGCAGTCTCAGTTAATGAAGGCAGAAAGAGCGATTTCAAGATGCAAAACAACCACTAGTAATTTGGTTGAATTGGTTAATAATACTCTTTATTTGTCTAACATGATTTCTCAATGTACTCCAGGCAAATTAACAGCAACGAAAATATTGGAGCAGTCATGTTACCCGGAGCTAGAGAAAAATGGAAGGTTAATCACAGGAATTAACAGTTTGACATGGGATGCCTATTGGTTCTTTTTAGTCAAGCCGCACAGCCAGAGAGCCGCCCTCAAATGCCTTACAGATGCGATTGGGTATATCATCCCCGATATTCAGGATGCCACCTATGTCGCCCAACTCAGTTCTCGCCTCAACAGACCACCCGAAGTGGAGCCAATGCTTGCGATAAGTCAGCTCAGGTTTAAAGGCAAACAACCTGAATGATGATTCATGTCGCCGACTGCCAGATCGCTACCAAGGAGATAGTTATCATCAATGGATACCAATTAAGTAGGATTTTAGTTTTATAGATATTTAGTTTAGTGTAGTATTTATAGACCCTTTCATGCATTTATAAAGGGTCGTAAAGTTTTGTATATGAATTAAAACCTGAAGTTGCACTATTGTACTTCGGGGATATTCTTTTATAAAACTGGACCAATCATTCCGATTTTGATAAGGAAGCTTTTATACAAATGTGCACTACTGTCTTTGTTTGAAAGTATTTCTGCGTTGAAGGAAGAATTTCAAATAACGATTGATATTGGGATTGATTAGCAGCTCATATGGTACTATTATCTATGTCTGGACTCATTCTTTTTATATGAATTGTTATTTGATCGCTCTTGCTATTATCGCATATATATGTGTGTTTTAACAACATTCTTTATTCATTCCACTATTGATTGTTTATAGTATGCTTTTCTTCCAATCATGTGTGTATCGATGATATAAATGATAAGTGTAGCAATCTTGTGTTAATCACTTTATTTAACTATTTAAATGAAGTAATCTTTGAATGAATAAATATCTATGTTTATTTGATAGAGTCATCTATATGCCTGTCAATAGATAAAGATCATCAAACGCTGCATTTCCAAAGAATAATTGTTCCCGGGATTAGTACTAGTTCTTTTATTTTGTTGATAGATTAAGTTATTCGCCTATCATTAGATCAAACAACCTATCACTCATCCACCCCTTTTATTCATTATTGGGAAACTGGTCCCATTATATCCAGTCAGAGCCACCATCCCAAATGGAAAAGGAGCTGTATTAAGGTCCGTACCGGGTGGTTATCCCCCAATGTTGATACAATGATTTTCGGGGCATCAACACAGCCAAGGCTTTTGAGAAGGTATGCAGCCTCTTAATACCCCTCCCCCCCCAACTCTTTGGTAGGGCAGTGACTCCTAGCTCGTCCATGCAAAGATTCTCCCCAATTGATTCCCTTTCCACAGGAGTCGGCAACATATGTTTTGTAGGCGAGACGGGATGTCTTTGGGGATCCAAGCCAATGTCATCCAATAAACTAATGTAGCTTCTAGGATAGCTTTGATGAGGATCAGCCTCCCTGCTCTGGAGAGATATTTGTGGTACCAGATGTTGAGCCTTTTCTCCACTTTTGATGTGAGCCACGTCTACTCGGTGATCTTGTAGCCAAGGGATTTTAGCCTATACCCAAGATACCTCAACCCTTCTTTGATAGGCACTTCTGTAAAGTTAAATCTCCTGAGAGAAAATTGGACCTCATGCGGGGAACAATCGGTGGTAGTAATTGTAGATTTTGCCTCATTCAATACCATGCTCGTGGCTTTTAGGAAGATGCCTAGGGAACGGTGTAAAGAGTTGGTGTCCCCAATGCCCCCATTTAGGATAATCAATACATTGTCCACGAAAAGAAAGTGGGTAAGGGTGCAGTCGTCTGTAATTTTTATTCCCCTTATTTGCCCTTGTTTGCATTCCTCTCTGATGGTTCTACTGAGACCCTCCATAATAAGAAGGAATAGTAGTGGAGAGAGTGGGAATCCCTGCCTCAGTCCTTTTTCTGCATGGAAAAAAGGGGATGCTAAGTCGTTGATAAGCACACTGAAGGATACATTCGTGATACAACACAGGATCCATTTGATGAAGGAATAGTGGAACCCGAGATGAGTTAACAGAATACATAGGTAGAGCCAATTTACCCTATCAAATGCTTTGGATAGGTCGATTTTCAGTATCATGCCTTTGAGTTTCCTGGTCTGAATTGAGTGAAGAAGTTCCCGTGCAGTGCCAACAGCCTCGTGGATTTTTTGGTTTTGCAGGAAAGCAAACTGTTCTGGGGAGATATGGGCGGATAGAATGGGCTTGAGGCAACTAGCAATAATTTTGGTTATGATCTTATATATGCAATTACACAGGGAGATGGGTATGAAGTCATCAGAGGATGAGGGGTTATCAGATTTGCGGATAAGGGCTATGAACGGAGAGTTGAAGCTCTCCCACATTCTACCCCTCATTCGGCATTCTTCTATCAATCTCAAGAGGTCAGGTCCTAGAATGTCAAAAAAAGCAGTGTAAAATTCCACAATCCATCCATCCGGTCCAGGACTGTTATCTTTTTTTAGCCATTTGAGGGTTGCTTCCACCTCTTCCAAAGTAACCTCCTTAGTCAGATCCTGCTCTGCTTCTCATCCACAAACCTGGGTGTTATAGCTCCAAATCTCACCATTATGGTTTGTGATGCTGCACTCATGGCCTAGGGCAACCCCTCCTTCCAGACCTGGTCCAAAATCTAAAAAACAGTGTTTTATTCCCTGTACGCAACATTTCCTTGAGTTAAACGCGTGTATACGCGGGTTCATACATACCCAACCCGCGTATATGTATTAAAACACTTAAAAAATTATAAAACTCCTTATTTTCGGGTGGAGATCGCGGGTTTTACCTACTTATCACCTGTTAGTGCCCGTGGCCTCAACTGTTCCCAACCAATTCCTAACTAAAAAACTACTTTGGAATTGGTAAAAAAAGACACCAAAGGGAAGGCCTAAGAGAGAGGAGAGTATAGAGAGAGGTTATTATACCGAGATTTCCCCTTGATCAGGTCTGAAGACCCTTGTGCCTTCTGTACTTCCCCCATCTTGTACAGGAAACCCTTGTTTCCTTGTGATTTGATGTTCATCCCTTAGTCATGACATCTTGGAGTGAGTATTGGAAGGTGACCTACTAGAGGCTTGAGGCGGGACGGATCCAGAAGGAGGCTGAGCTTTGAGCCTGCAGAAGTGGTTCAGGTGATATTGCTCTTTTTTGTACTATTCTACTTGTCTAATAAAGAAACACGTCTTGTTCCCGATATGCTTCTTTCTTTATGTTAATGATGTTCATATTTGAATTTCATGTATGAATGGATGTCTAAAAGTTTATAACTAACTCCTTTCTTATATAACATAAAGATGATTTTTACGTGAATCTTTGTCCATATACTGCTACATTCCTTGGAATTGTTGTTTTTGTAGGGCAAAGGAGCGGAAGGGACGTGAAGAAGGGTTTGCACCCTTGAGGAACTACCTAAACGTAGGACCTGAGGTACATCCTTCTCACCTTAGAAATAGCTTCTTCTAGCATAAAGACTGTGTGTGTGCATGTTTCTTGATTTCGACAACTTTCAGTCTGCTAGGGTTCCACCCAAGAACCTTAGGGGATAAAATCCTGCAACACACCTTATATAAATATATCATATGCAGAGTAGTTTCCTGAGCCTACCTCTTTTCAAGCTCAAGTTTGACAAAAATTCTAACTTTTTCTACTATAGAGCTACTCTCTAGCCTTCTTGTAGAAAGCATCCTATAGACGGTGTTCTTGCTCCTGTAGAATGTAGTAGTGCTCCTGTGGAATGTAGTAGTGCTCCTATAGAGCCTGACAGGTGGGAGGGTTTTTAAAAACTAGTAGAAAATGACTGGTTTGTTGTTCTGAAGGTTGTAGGTGAGTACTACAGTCAAGAGCTTCATGAATGAGAATGAAACAAAGGGCGGTGGAGGCTTAGACCACACTGTACTTAACTGATGGGGTAATCCGCGGTGAGTAGGTGAGGTGGACAGATGGGTACTTTATCCCCATCTAGACCGTTGGTACTACTCTAATGTAATTATGGTTTTGCATGTCGCCTAACTGCCATCACTTCCCTCATCCCATTATATGCCACCACCACTACCAGTTGTGAGTTTTTTCTTTCTGAGTTGACGGGCCACATGTGCTAACTGTGTATCTGATATGTGGTTTGCATTGGATGAGGCTCATTTGAACTCCACGAGGGTGTCTGAACTGAACTAGGGTGGCCAGTTAGCTGGCCATTGATTCCATTTAATCATGACCATTCCCATATTTCATGTAGTTTGTAAATAATATTCATGCAATCAAGGAATAGGTTTAGCCACTTACCAGCTAATCACTGTTGTGTTTTGCATGCTTCGGACCTTGGTGCTTTATTTCCTCATTGTTGTTGCTACTGGTGCTCTACATGCTCAGCCTTTGGCTGATGCTGGTCATTTCTCAATCAAGCTCTGCTCCTTGCATGCTTCATACATCCTGCTGCGCTGACCCTGTCTCTAGAGTTTGTTTTTCAAAGGGATCAGCTATTACAAGAATCCTATAGGATTTCCTGTCGCTGCTTCTCCTTCTGAAATTCAGGCTGATGCTTGAGTATGGGCTAAAAACACTACTGAAGAAGGTCTCAAATGAAAAGAAATAGAAGCTGGAAGGTATCAAGTAGGAATAAGCAAGGAATGCTGGTAATTTATTTGTCAATATTTTTTGTGTTTACGGAATGAAAGAAACATAATTTCTATATTTGTTTGTGTAGGGAAAGAAAAAACGAGTGGAAATGTTAGTGTGCAGGGATGGAATGGAGAGTTAGGTAGATGGATGGTGGCAGGGAGGTTCATAGGCCTTCTAGACAAATTTCTAGCCCTCGGGTTCTTCTCTGAGCTTGATTTTGGCCTCTCAGTGATTTCTACAGGAGCCTCCTATAGAATACACAGAGTTTCCTGTAGGATGCGAAATTTTTAGCACAAATGAGACCAAGGCTTGGGAAAGGATAACGATGATGGAGGGATGGACTATGAAGGGTGTGTGTAGCCTGGCCATGTTTTTTCCTCTTGTGTGACCCTCCTGCAACCTGCAATTTATTCAAAAGAAGTTAGGTTTTTTTCTTTTTTGTTCTTTTTTCCTCTTTTTTCTTTTTTCTCTTTTTTTTGAGACAGCCGAGGCACCTCCAGAATGTTTTCGCCCTTACTGCCTGCCCTGGGTACCTCCAAGAGGTTTTCACCCAGGGATATTTTATACCTTTTCTATTTTTTCTCAGTTTTTTCTTTTTCCTCTGTTTTTTCCCTTTTTTCTTGTTTTTTTTTTTTTATTTCTTAAGGTGTGGGTGGAGTGGAGACAGGGACCTACTCCACTACTAACACTATTTTTACCAAATTCTCAATGAACTCTTGCTTGGAAAGGGGCTTCCTATAGATCTTCAATCTATGCCCATTGACGAGCATGGGGATGGCTTCTTCATCTATGGTCCGGGTAAGGACTAAACCATTTTCATTGCATTTTTCTACTATATATGGTCCCAGCCATCTTGTCCTCAGTTTTCGCTTGAAATATTTACATCTTGAATCATACAATAGCACCCAATCTCCTTGCTGGAATTGTTTCTATTTGAGGTGTCTGTGATTCCATATTTTTCTTTGAAGTTGGACTACCTCTGAGTGGAGTAGGGCCTTCATTCTTTGTTCATCCAATCCATTTAGCTGAAGCAATCTTTCCTTTTGTGCACAACTGAGATCTAGGTCCAACTAAGCTGCCATCCTTAATGTGTTATATTCAAATTCTACCAATAGCAGAGCCTTTTCCTATAGACCAGATCACAGGGTGTAAACCCTGTGGTGGTTTTCCAAGTGGTGTTATAGGCCCAGGTGACCTCAACCAATTGATCTACCCAATCTTTTCTGTTGTTGTTCACTACCTTAGTCAAAATCTTTTCCAAACCTCTGTTAGTGACTTCCACCTGCCCATTTGCTTGTGGATGATAGCGTGTGAAAGTTCTATGCTTAATCTTGTGGTGTGTGAGTAGGTCTTCAACCAAATTGGAGGCGAACTGTTTCCCTTGATCAGTGAATCTCTCTTGGATAGCCAAACTTGTAGAAGATATTTTGCCTCAAGAACTCAACTACTTTTTATTTTGTTGCTGCCTTGATCACCTCTATTTCTGCCGATTTTGTCAAGTAATCAGTACACACAATGATATAAGATTTATGTTTTGAAGGAGGGTTGATAGGACCCTCAAATTCCATGCCCCACTTCTCAAATGGCTCGAAAGTCACTTGAGGTTTCAGGGGCATCTCATCCATTGGAGTAGGTTTTCCCATCCTTTGACATCGGTCACATTGGTTGATATATCTCTTAACATCTTGATGAAGAGTGGGCCAATAGTAACCTGCTTACAGAATTTTGAAGGCAGTCCTCTTTACTGCAAAGTGGCCGACACAGGGACCATCATGACAGGTTAGGAGGATGTCAAAAACTTCCTCCTCCCTGACACATCACCTCAAAATATGATCTGGGCCAAGTTTAAAAATATTGCCCCCAATCCAAGTGAATGGGGCACTTTTCCTCATGATCTTGCTCTTCTCTTTTGAGGACAGGTGTGGTGGAAATTGTGCTGAAACCAAATAATTTGCTATATTAGAAAACCATGGGGCGAGTACTGAAATAGAAAATAGGTATTCATCTGGCATTTGATCATCCACCATTCCTTCTTCACCTACAGGCAGATCTAGTCTAGACAGAAAATCAACAACAACATTTTCCTTTCCTGGCTTATCAACAATTATCAAATCAAATTGTTGTAATAAAAGTAACCATCTAATGATACGAGAATTTACATTTGGTTTATTCATTAAATACCTAATTGCAGCATGATTAGTGTGTACGAATGTTTGATAGCCAGTGATGTAGTGTTTGAACTTGTTTATGGAATGGACTACAGCTAGGAGCTCCTTTTTGGTCACAGTGTAGTTTAATTCTACCTTGGATAGGTTTTTACTAACAAAGTATATGGCATAAGGAAACTTCTCTTCTACTTTCCCTAAGGCTGCTCCTATCGCTTTGTTCAAGGCATCTGTGTGAATGCGGAAAGGTAGGACCCAGTTTGGACCTCTGAAGATTAGGGAAGTTACTAGCTTACCTTTCAAGGCATCTAGAGCCTCTTGACAGTGGTCAGTCCATATGAACTTAACATATTTTCCCAAAAGACTAAACAATGGAGAGGCTAGCTTACCAAAATCCTTAATGCATCTTTAGAATACCCTGCTAAGCCTAGAAAAATCCAAACATATCTTACCTTTTGAGGAGGTGGGACCCTTTAGATGATAGCAATCTTGTTGGGATCCACCTGCAATCCTTGCTGAGAAATTGTATGACCTAGTATGGTCCCTTCATTCATCAGGAATTCACATTTTTCAGGATCGAGGGATAGGTTCATTTCAATACACTTGGCTAAAACTTTCTCCAAGTTAGTCAAATCTTTTTGAAAGTTAGAGCCATAAGGGGTAAAGTCATCCATATAGATTTCCACTGAATCATGAACTAGTTTAGGAAATATGCTCAGTATTACTCTCTAGAAAGTGGTAGGAGCATTGTACAACCCAAAAGGAAGGACTTAGTAGGCAAAGGTACCCCATGGACAAGTGAAAGTGGTCTTATCTTGGTCTTCTAGGCTGATTTTGATTTGGTTGTACCCGCTAAACCCATCTAGGAAGAAGAAGAACTTCTTCCCTACCAGGCCATCTAACACTTGATTTATGAAAGGCAAAGGGAAATGGTCCTTCTTGGTGACCTTTTTAAGTTCCTAATAATCTACACAGATTTTCCACTTTCCATTTTTCTTTGGCACTAGCACCAAAGGAGAAACCCATTCGCTGTCAGAGATAGGGTAGATGAATCCTGCATCCAGCAACTTTTGCAGTTCTTCTTTGACAATGTCCTTGAGGGCTAGATTCATCCTCCTTTGGTGCTGCCTGACTAGTTTACAATCTTCTTTAATATAAATGTGATGAGTATAGACTGAAGGGTGGACTCCCTTCATCTCCTTATAGCTCCAAGAAAAAGCATCCAAGTGATTTTTCAACAAGCTACACAGTTCTTTCTCCTGAGAGATGGATAGGGATGAGTTGATATTCAAGTTCTCTTCTGGGCCAAATTCCACATTCTTAACTCTAAGAGGTCGGATCAACCACACAAATATCAACTAAAGGATTGGCTTGGGTTTCTTCCACCAGCTCTTCTAAGGGCAACACACTGGGGGGTGGATTCTGAATCAAGTTCTCAATAATATCATCCTCGGTTTGTGAACCCCCCATGGTAGCCTCTACTGTACACAATGGTGTGGAATAGACTTCATCCTCATCTTCCTCCTCCAACCAGAGAGGCAAATGATGTTCTAGCAGAGGTCGGGCAGGACGATAGAGGACTAGCTATTTGGACATATACCC
The DNA here is from genome assembly GCA_000404065.3 of Pinus taeda. NCBI lineage: Eukaryota > Viridiplantae > Streptophyta > Pinopsida > Pinales > Pinaceae > Pinus > Pinus taeda. The sequence continues at coordinate 61,403 of APFE030482697.1, forward strand.
ATTCTTGATTGTCATGTTCCCAGCTAGCTGATGTTGGCATCTACAGTAGCCAACCAAGGTCTTCTAAGGATGAGAGGATACCTAGTGAGCTTTGCTTTTGGTTTGAGAACTAGGAAATCAACAGGGTACTCCCAGGAATCAATAAAGAACGTGACATCTTCCACAATCCCCTTAGGGGTCATGGTGGAGCAGTCTACTAACTGCAGTATTGTTGAGGTCTTTCTAAGGGAACCCTGAAGGTTGAGTTTGAGCATAGTGTCCTTGGTAATCACACTAATGGCAGCCCCTAGATCAACAAGGTATGGGGGATTATGGTGTCATTGATGTGGACATCAACTACAGGATTCCTAGGGTCTAGATATTTTGGACAAATTACCTGTCCCAATGTTATAGACATATTTGGGCACTGCAACCCTAATCGAATATTTCCATAAACCAAGGGATTCTAAGCCCCTAAAAGTGTTGTTTCATACCCTAAAGGAACAAGGTCAGCTGATTACATCATTTCCTAGAAGTTCACCCTGAACAACTGCTCAAAACTGGTCAGAACTGGACCATACAGACTGCTCCATGCTGAGGGTGCGATGCATCTCACCTGTTACACATAGAGGGTACGATGCATACTGAAAATCCCTTCTGTAGGGTGCAATGAGTGAGAGTAGACAAATGGTAGAGGTGGTTTGCTAGGTGGAAACCAAGAGAATCTTCTAGAAACTGCTCATTTGACACTCGCCTCTCTGAATTTGCCCAGGGATGAGTAAGAGATCATGAAATCTCCAAGTGGAACCAAGAACTATCAGTGAAATGACACTAATAAAAATCCCAGAAGCTGACTCACCCACCTACAAATATCTATATATGGATCCCTCATCCTAAAGATCCAAACCATAGAATTTTGTATTTTTGTAAGGAAGTGTTGTTCTTTTCTCTGTGAAACATTGTAATGATGGGTTATCTAGCTTTTCATGAGTTGAAGAGGGCTTTCATGCTGGGAGGATGGTGCTAGGTCAGACTGTTGGGTTGTAGTCCTCTCTTCTACTACTTTTATCAATAAAATTATTTGAGTTTTCCTCCATATTCTTGTATATTTCTGAATCTTGTATTATTGTATGCATTTGTATGGTTAATATACATCTGATCATATATTGTTTATGGTTATAGATCTCTATGCTTTGATGGTATTATGCCACTTTGAATCTACAAGTGTTCTTTGAAGCTGGACAAGTAAGGAAAGAGTGGCGAAGCTCTGTCAAAGGGGGGAGGAAACAAGCAAGGAGCCAAGCAAGACTGAGGTTGGTACTCTCTGCTTCTCTCTCATTTGTCTCTCATAAAGGAAAACAAAAGTAACTTTAGTTTGTTTGTTTCTAAGATAGCTACATGTCTTAGTGGGAGTAGTAGCTCTGAATGGATACTAGTTTTCCCGATAACAAAATTGAGACTCTGTTTGGGAACTAATAGTTTGATTGTTAGCCATTGTTGTTTGCTTTATAAACCACAGACGAAGCCTGAAGTTAAACCAGCTAGCCTTCGAACTTCTTTTGCTATGCAACAGCAAAATAGATCAATGCTACTTCAGTTAATCTCTAGGTTGGTTTATGAATTGAACATCTGACTTCCAAACATCCTAGGTGCCCTAGTGGTAGCTCAAATAACCTCATTAGATCAGCCCCTATAATTTGTGTTTACTGCCTATCATTAGCTTAGCCTAAATCCCTGAACATAGCTGCAAACTGTGAGTGAAAACCAATCTTAGTCTCATCCCTAGACCATCGCACTATCTCTCATTCGCAACTTGGATGCATCGCACCTCCCATGTTTTGCAAGTGAGATGCATCCCTGTTTCCTTATGTTACAGGTGTGATGATTGAGTGAGACTGTTTTTGCCTCCAGATTTTGGTTTTTTCTTCATTATCTTCAGCTTTATTTAGTATTTTTGTTGTCTATGATCAATATATAACTATTGAAACTCTCTTCCTTTGCATTAATCAGCCTCCATAGATAAAGAATTATGAATGTTTTGTTATGTATTTTTCATCATTTACAGTTCTCCTTTGCAAAAAGTAGCTTAATCGAACTGTCGTCTTCTGATTTGAAAGTGTCGCAAGTGTCGCTTTCAGTCAAAGAATTGTAAAGTCTCCCTCTCTTAGATAGTCAATTACACTTTTGCTATTGTATTTGATTTGAATCATCAATTCTTTGAAGTGTCGAAAGCAGTTTTCAAGTCAAAATTGAAAGTTTCGCCTTAGTCTTCCTTTCATTTTCGAACAAGAAATTGCTAAAGTGTCGCTTTGAGAAAAGATAGTTAAGATCTGTACTTAGTTTTCTTTTTGTCATTCTCACATTATGGAAATTGAAAAAAAAATACATGCATGTGCCTTTGCATTTATACTGCATGTGGAAATTGATTTAGGACAATGCATCTTAGTGTGTGCTCTCTGCTCTATGTTGAAATAATTTTACTTCTCTTTCCTTAGTAGCTAAGATTTTCATTGCAAAAAGAAAGTAAAAGAATTTTTATCATCTTAAATTGCATATTTAAGAATTGTATATCTACATCATGCAGTGAACCTTAAAAGAAAACTTCTTAAGAAAGATCAACTGTAAAATAAACCTCAATGAACATAAAAACGCTTTGGAACCTAATGCACAACATCTAGAAGTCTAGGCTAGAGATGTATTTCGGTGTCGTAAAGCCTAGTAACTATTGTTTTCATCGTAGGTTGAGTGATTCCTCCTCTTTGATACGATGAGTGCCAGTATGGACTTGTGCTCCCACAGACCATTGAGTATATATTGGGAGACCACAATAGACTATATCCTTTATCCTTAGGAAGCCATGTCTGCGGCCTTATCGATCACAATGCACTGAACACAGCATTTGGGAAGATTGACTGCCGTACGTAAAAAGTATTTTGTAGTTTTGTGATTGGTTTGGTAATCCCTCTACTTAGATTTCTAGAGTAGTCACTTTCATTCCTTTTCAGACTCCTTAAAAGAAAAGGTCCATCTCAGCACTTGTCACTTTAGGCTCATTAAAAATCGAAGGCAACTAGACTCATCTTTGTCTTTTTCTCGACTCTTTAAAATTGAAAAAGCAAGTTGTGTCAAAGCGTCATAAAATTTATTTTAATTGGAATAACATCATTGTTCCCTTGTTGGTCTTAGGTTGTGTTGAAGGCCCCGAAAATCGGGTCTACAACAAGGGGGATACCCGCCCGGTCCGGACCTTGGTTGGCAGCTCCTCCATTTGGTATAGCAGGTCCAACTGGGGATATGGGACCAGTTTCCCAATTCAGTGTGTGTGTGTGAGAGAGAGATGGTATTTCTATTCTAAATGGAATACTTCTATTCTAATTCTAATCTAATGCTATGTTACTGTATTCTAATAAACAAGAAAACATCAAAATTTATGCTAACCCGGGTTGTGATCTTTCTTCTATGCGATCTAGAAAGATTTCAAACAATAACTGGTAATAAAGATCATTTAGCTATTATAAGAAAATAATTCAATAAAGATGAACTACTTCGTATAAGAAGTTAGACGCAACAGTTGTGAAAAACTTATCGCATAATTGAGCTATTCATACACTAAGTATAAATAAATAGTTATCACCGTACAAAAGTGCCAAATGATAACTCAGGCATCCATGTAGTAATATATAAACAACTGAAAACTGAATATCACTTTAACACATAAGCAGAAATGGTTAAGAGATAAAAGTACCATTTATAACTAGTCCTACTCATGAGCTTCAAGTGACAATTGATTTATCTCTCCTTGATTTAACATCCACTAAGAGTACAGAAGTGCAACATCAGTAGCAGATATCAAACGCAAATATCAAATAAACCCTGTTCCATCATTCATCAAAACCTCCTCTGAGGGTGCAAAAGTGCATGTTCTGAGGACAAGTTTTTGATAAATTTTTGGACCCTTCTCTAAATGCATGAGAAGGGTTTAAATACTACTAACTAAATAACTTATTTACATAAATTGAGGATTCGGTTTAAATGACCGTCCCTTTTCTAAGTAAAACTATTTCTAAAATTAAATCTAATATCTAACTATTTCTAAATTTGCTCCTTAACGTCGCAAGCATTCAGTATTTGTCTGAGTAGAGTCGGCTGACTGTCTTCCATCTTTGGTTGAGTTAAGCAAACAGAATCAACAAGAGCTGGCACTATCTTTTCAGCAAAATTGATGATATACTTGAGAGTCATCCAATGACTATGTGGCTTTACCATGTATGCCTAGTAATAATCCCATTTCAACTTGGTTAACCCTTGGATTGCTTCTGCTTTTTCTTTAGCTTGTTGTTTCCAGTTTGTTTCTATCACTGCTTCCTTGCAATTTTCAGGGCTTGCAGGTGACTGAGTAATTAAGAGCCTTCCTTTTCGAGCAAGTTTTCTTAGCGATGCACAATTAGCATTAATCGCGCATCCGAAACTGCCCCTGTTTCTTGATCTGGGCTTCCCTTATGCGTTTTTCGTGTCTTTCTCCTTTTTCTCTTATCGGGTATAAAGCTCAAAATTTGTAAAAATAGTGATTCCGTGAGTAGGGGTGATTTTAGGGGCGAATATTCGCCCTTTTGCGAAATTAAGGGGTTTTAAATTTTTAGTGGGCGAATATTTTGTATCATAGTACATTTTTACAAATCACCTCAAATAGCCCACCTTATTTTAAGGGAGAGGGTAAAAAAGGTAAATTTAGCCCTTGAAATTAGGAGTTACAACCTTCCATTCACCCTAATTTTCAAGAATAGGTTTTATTTAAGTGAATC
>APFE030482708.1:0-12229 GCA_000404065.3 Pinus taeda
GAAAAACGAGGAAAACAATCAAGTCCCCAGCGGAGTCGCCATTTTGTCACGTGGAATGAGTCGATCTTGTGGACAAGATAGACCTTCCTAGAATCTAAAGAAGACCTAATGACAAGCAAACCAACCAGACACTATCTTTCTATAAATTTGCTTTTATAAATAATGGCAAACAAGTGTTTTTAAGGCCTACCTTATGTCCAACGCAAGTTTGGGGATGCCCTCGCTTCTTTGATCCAAATGAGTTCCTTTGTCGTGAACCTGCAAACACAAACAAGGCAAACAAATCAAATAGCACCTGAAAAACCAATATCATAAAACATATTTAACATGAAAGTCAAGGAGTCCATGAAACAAATAACATGAGATAAGAAAACTCAGAGAAGCTAAGTTGGAAATGGAAGTGTCCATTTGTGAACCAGAGCAGGGTGAAGTTCTGGGTGAAGATGAAGACATGAAGACTGAAACTTCAAGTGAGACAAAAAGGTTTGATGATTTTAAATCTGATAATTTGTATATATTTACAGGTTAAGGACAATTTGTTGATTTTTCATAAAGAGGGAAGAAGACAGGCAGAATCTAAATTATGTTTTAAAAGAGGAAGTAGAGAAGGATATCAAGCAATCAAGTAAAGGACTTGATGAGACTGAGGAGAAGACCATTGAAATATTTCTAAGTCTTTTAAAGGACTTGGAACAACAGGAGGAATTGGTGCTTGAATCATCAAATGAGATGATGAGCTCTCATGGTTTTATAACTGACAGGTTGTGTATGAATGCAGGTATTGCAGAAGATAAACCATTTTATGGAAATGTCTTGAATGAAGCTGAAAATTTCCAGGTAAAGTATGATGATGACTGCCTTTCAAATGAAGATCAAGTTGAGTTATTACAACAAAAGGAGTTCATAAATTATGTGCTTAATGGAGGAAATATCTTCAGTGGGGATGAGACAGTTATGTCCTGTGATAAGAAATTTGCTATTGAAGAGAATAACGAGGAATTGATTTTCTTAAATGACCAGAGGGAGAGTGATGGACAAACATCTAAAACTATCAAAGAGATGGAGAATCAGAACTTTATTCTAAACGAGAATGAAGAAATAGTGTCAATAAGTTATGCTTGTGACAGAGAAGAAGATAGTGAGGATTGTACAGAACTTTTGGGAGAAATTCCAAGTGAGATGGCAAATTTGTGGCAGGAGTTAAGTCTTTTGGAGAAAAGGCTAGAAGACCAAAAAGTAAGTGTTCAGGTTGTAAAATCAGAATTGAATGAGAATGAAGAAGTTTACTACAGTGGACAGGGATAGAGAGACATCATTAGAATAGATGGTGTGGAGGACAGACTAGTTGATAGTCTCGTGAATTCTTTTGAGAATTCAAATAAGCATACTAATGTGCTGATAGAGGAGGAGAAAACAAAGCAGCAAACTCAATTGTTGCCAAAGGAGGAAAAGGCGCAAAAGCCTTATGTTTTTTTATTTTAATAATTGCTTTATGAGTGCATGTTTAGTTGCCGATGCTGGAGGAAATTTGGCACAGATGAGCAGCCAAATAAAAATGGAAGAAGAAGATTCTATGGAAGAATTTAATCCGTGGAACAGAGATGTTTAATTGCTGGAGAGAATACTAGAAAGTCAGGATTCAGTGCAAAAAGAGATAATCTTGATAGAGGGTAAGGATGAAAGGGAGGCAATCAGAATAAGTGAAGAAAAAGTAAACCAACAACTACAAAGTGAAAGTAACCAACAACAGTTTGAAGAGTTAATGGACAGCAGCAACAACTTGAAACAGAGAGAAAGAAATAGCAATAAGTGGTGGAATATGGACCAGTCCAAGGATGAACTGGAAACAGAGATTGAAGAATTATGGCAGTTGATGATCAAACAATCCATGTGGAGGAAATTGATAGTAGTAGGAAGGATGATCAGTCAGAACTTGAACCTGATTGACAAGGAGAGAAAGATGAAACAGAATACAGCAGACATACAATAGCAACAAAGGTGCAAGGCTTTTGGGTAGCTACAAACTAAAGATTGGGACCCTAGAGGCTTTCTATCAACTTATGAACACACATGATCAGGAGATCATAATTTTTTTTTACTTTGGGAGTCTAATGCAGGAGCATTCAGTGCAATAATGTCATTGTATTTTAGTAGACATAGGGATATTGTTTTTTCAAGGGAATTGGTCTCCTAAGTGTGAATTAATGTAATTATTTAGGCTTTGAGTGATTTTAAAGAGAATATGATTTAATTGAATATAATGAGACATATTTGTAAATGCTCTTGAATGTAGGAGAACATGATAGATTTAGGATAGTTGAGAGATAGAGGGATTTGAGAATTAATTGTAAAACTCGGATTAGGAGTCAGTTCATGAATTTATGGATTAGAGAGGAGTTTTAGGAATAAGGAAGAAATTTCGGAATTTTGTTAAGGAATTTATGGATCTAAACCATAATTGGTTTTAGAATCCTTTTGTATAAATGTAAGCCTAAAAGGCAAAGACAGGGGTTAGAAAGTAAGAAATTAGACAGGCTAGATAGATAGCTAGAGTGTGGTTTTAAGCCTATAGGCAGAGTGTAAACAGAGGCCACTGATATTAGAACATCAGGATAGAGAGACAAAGATCTCATTCTGTAATCATTGTTTATATTTTTTAATATAATCAACTCAATTCTGAGTTCGAATGTGTGTTCGCGTGTTAAATGATGAGTGATGATTGAAGTAGAATTCAGTATAATTATGTGTGCAGGTAGAGTTGAGGCGAATACACAGAGGAAGAGAAGAGACAGAGGATCTTAATGGGCATTGAACGATCGTAGAACCAAGTAATGGTTGAATCGTCCATGAGTAAAGAACTCACAGAGTTAAGCCAGGAGTGTGCAGCAGAATAGCAAAGGATGAGAAACCCCGAAGAAACTCAAAACACACAAGAAACATTAAAGAACGGCAAAAAAAACCCAAGTGAAGAGAAGGGCAAAAGAATAAAGTATCGACACACAGGATCCGTTCGATCTTTAGGATCAACGGATAGGATTAGATCGCAAGAGAAATGAACTAGCCTTGAAGTGTTGCGACGTGTTATCGCTCCAATATATCGCATCGAAGGAAAGCAATAGGAGCAATTAATGAGGTCCTTGAGCAATCCCTGATTACAATCAAGCAATATCAGGCATGGACCATCGGATCAGGAAGAAGAACAATGGTGGAGATTCAATCTAAGTACTGGCGGAGAGAGAAGACGGGTATCGATCTAGACTGTAGGATCTAAAAACCTCATCATCCAACGTATATCGGGCCATAAGTTGATCGAGTGTTAACCGTAAAGGTCAGACCCAAACTTTTATAATTTGGGAGTTTATAATGCCCATCAGATTCGAAAAGGCGTTAACCCTCGCGTAATTGTTCATCCGAAATCATTGTAGAGCATGAGATCAAGCGGATCTTGATCAACGGTTGTAAATAGTCGGGCAAGTCTGTTAATAGAGAAGGAGTACAACCGTCAGATCGAGGATAAGATCGACGGTGGAGAAGGGTCGCGACAAAGGCATTGAGATGGCGGACCCGATAGAATTATATGGTGTAGTTTGTAGTATTTGAAATCCAACAGTGTAATCGCGTATCGGAAGCGGAAGGTTCATGTGTAGTGTGACTGCGGAGAGCCGATACCCAATTGCAATAAAGGCATGCATCAGAAAACGTGCAAGGACTGTAAAAAGGCGAAAAGGTATGGTTTATGCATGTTTATGGTGATTTCTATTATATAAACATTATAATAGAATATAGTGCGATATGAAGGATTTCTTGTGTAAGTCCAAAGGAATGAGTGGGATTTAGTTTAATGTGTGGATATATATTATATATATATATAAATATAGTATAAATTATATAATAATAAATATATATAGATATATATATTTGGGTTAACAAAAGGTTAACGAAGGTTTAGAGGGGTGATTAAGTCCCGCTAGATGGAGAATGAGTTTCGATATAAAGAAAAAGGCGGATTAATGGTAGACTTTGTTAGTCTATAGATCATTCTGCAGAGTTTAAGAATGGGACCTTAAACCTTAAGAATTGAAGATTTGACTCTTTAGTGAGTTAAAATTCCTGGGACATATTAGATATATGCATAAGACATGCATATTGCGGGTGAAGGCAGGGATAACCCTGCGTCATTTGGTATCAAAGCATAATTGTTATTGGAACAATTGATAGCAGAACAGAATAAGGGAATTCTGTAGAAAAGGACTTAGAACAGAGTTATGTGTTTTAAGATGTATATGCAAGCAAGAGGGGATCAAATTCTAATCTAAAAAATAGAATGTACACATAGGTGATGTGTAGCAGATGCAAGAAACATAGGACAATCCACTCAAAGTATAGGTGGAATGGTGGAACAAGATCATGCAAAGATCTTGAAGGTGAGATGACATGTTTTCTTTTGATTTGAATACTGGAGAATATGTGGTTTTTATATGGTTGCACAAGTGACAACATAAGGAGGTGAGAAGATTGCAGCAAGCATAGAGCAAGGAGTGCTCAATTGGTTCCAAAGGAAAGAACCAGAGAGATGCTAAAAGACTGAGCTCAAAGGAGACAATCTTAGTAAGGCATATGTAGCAAGGAGGAGACGTGTTACTGCAGCGGTATTGTTGCAGATCACATAGGTAATTCCACATAGGATGTGGGCAGAATTGCTAAGTAATGAAGGAAGCTGGTAAGATTTTCTAAGCGAAAGAAGAAGTGGTCAGAACCAAGTATTTCATGGTGATTGAAATACAAGAGGACAGTTGTGTTCTTGAGAAGGTTCAGATGAGTTGAAGCCTAGAAGGAGCAGAGAAGAGTGCTCAAAGGAGGTTCCAGAGATAGAGAACCAATTGCTTGCCAAAATACCAAGTACAAAGGAAAGCTTGGTGAGGTAAGTTGCAGCAGGAAGGACTTACTGTTGTAGAGGCTTTAGTGCAGCTCATAGTGAATGAGTGAGGAACTCATGAAGATGGAGAAGAAGATGGCTACTGATAATCATAACAAATGTTTTGAGGAAGACCATAGCAAAAGAAAGATGAAGAAAGAAAATGCCGAGGCAAATGGCAAGAGGATGAGTTAAGAGGAAATTGACAGAGAAATTGTTGAGATGAAAGAATAACTCGATGTATTGATAATGCTACTAGAGGAATGTCAAGGACAAGGTTGGGTATTAAAGAAGAAGCCAGTGAAGTGGCATAAGTTGCAGAGAAAGCTACAGCAGAGGCAAGTAAGGTGGCTGATGGAAAAACTCAGAGAAGCTGAGTTGGAAATGGAAGTGTCCATTTGTGAACAAGAGAAGGGTGAAGTTATGGGTGAAGATGAAGACTTGAAGACTAAAACTTCAAGTGAGACCAAAAGGTCTGATGATTTTAAATCTGATAATTTGTGTATGTTTACAGGTGAAACATGTAAAGAAGGAAAATTTGTTGATATTGTCATAAAGAGGGAAGAAGACAGGCAGAATCTAAATTATGTTTTTAAAGAGGAAGTAGAGAAGGATATCAAGCAATAAAGTAAAGGACTTGATGAGATTGAGGAGAAGACCATCAAAATATTTCTAAGTCATGTAAAGGACTTGGAATAATAGGTGGAATTGGTGATTGAATCATCAAATGAGATGATGATGTCTCATGGTTTTACAACTGACAGGTTGTGTATGAATGCAAGTATTGCAGAAGATAATCTTGGGTTGTGTTATATTCTTTCCACGACTAGCCCACGTAGTTAACGAGGGGGTTACGGCGAGGAAGATGTAACAAAATATATCAGACATACAACAACAACATAGGTGTAAGGAATTTGGGAAACTACAAACTAAAGTTTGGGACCCTAGAGGCTTTCTATCAACTTATGAACATACATGATTAGGAGATCATGAAAATTTTCTACTTTGGGGGTCTGACGCAAGAGCATTCAGCCTAAGAACGCCATTGTATTTTAGTAGACATAAGGGTATTTTGTTTTCAAGGGAGTTGGTCTCCTAAGTGTGAATTAAAGTAATTATTTAGGCTTTTGAGTGATTTTAAAGAGAATAGGGTTTAATTGAATATAGTGAGACATATTTGTAAATGTTCTCGAATGTAGGAGAACATGAGAGATTTAGGATAGTTGAGAGATAGAGGGATTTGAGAATTAATTATAAAACTCGGATTATTAGTCAGTTCATGAATTTATGGATTAGAGAGGAGTTTTAGGAATAAGGAAGAGATTTAGGAATTTTGTTAAGGAATTTATCAATCTTAACCATAATTGGTTTTAGAATCCCTTTGTATAAATGTAAGCCTAAAAGGCAAAGGCATGGGTTAGAAAGTAAGAAATTAGACAAGCTAGATAGATAGCTAGAGTGTGGTTTTAAGCCTACGGGCAGAGTGTAAACAGAGGCCACTGATATTAGAACATCAGGCCAGCGAGACAGAGATCTCGTTCTATAATCATTGTTTATATTTATTAATATAATCAACTCAATTCTGAGTTTGAATGTGTGTTCGAGTGTTAAATGATGAGTGATGATTGAATTGGAATTCAATATAATTATGTGTGCAGGCAGAGTCAAGGCGAATACACAAAGGAAGAGAAGAGACAGAGGATCTTAATGGGCATTAAACGATCACAAAACCAAGTAATGGTTGAATCGTTCGTGAGTAAAGAACTCACAGAGTTAAGCTAGGAGGAGTGTGCAACAGAATAGCGAAGGAAAAGAAACCTGGAAGAAACTCAAAACACACAAGAAACATTGAAGAACAGCAGAAAAAACCCAAGTGAAGAGAAGGGAGAAAGAATAAAGTATCGGCGCACAAGATCTGTTGGATCTTTAGGATCAACGGATAGGATTAGATCGCAAGAGAAATGAACTAGCCTTGAAGTGTTGCAAAGTGCAATCACTCTGATATATCGCATCAGAGGAAAGCAATAGGAGAAGTGAATGAGGGCCTTAAGCAATCCCCGATTGCGATCAAGCGATATCAAGCGTGGACATCAGATCGAGAAGAAGAACAATGACGAAGATTCAATCTAAGTACTAGCGGAGAGAGAAGACAGGTATCAATCTGGACTGTAGGATCTAGAGACCTCGTCATCCAACGAATATCGGACCGTAAGTTGATCGAGCATTAACCGTAAGGGGCGGACCCAAACTTTTATAAGTTGGGAGTTTATAATGCCCATCGGATCCGAAAAGGCATTAACCCTCGTGTAACTTGTTCACCTGAAATCGTTGGAGAGTGTCGGATCAAGCGGATCTTGATCAACGGTTGCAAAGCGTCAGGCACGTCTGTTGATCAGGAAGGAGTATAATCGAGGGATCGAGGATAAGATCGATGGTGGAGAAGGGTCGCGACAAAGGCATTGAGATAGCAGACCCGATAGAATTATATGGCGCAGTTTGTAGTATTTGAAATCGGCAGTGTAATTGCATATCGGAAGCAGAAGGTTCATGTGTAGTGTGACTACGAAGAGCCGATACCCGATTGCAATAAAGGCATACATCGGAAAACATGCAAGGGCTGTAAAAAGGCGAAAAGGTATGGTTTATGCATGTTTATGGTGATTTCTATTATATAAACATTATAATAGAATATAGCGCAATATGAAGGATTTCTTGTGTAAGTCCAAAGGAATGAGTGGGATTTAATTTAATGTGTGATATAGTATATATAATATAGTAATATATTTGGGTTAACAAAAGGTTAAAGAAGGTTTAGAGGGGTGATTGAGTCCTGATAGATGGAGAATGAGTTTCGATATAAAGGAAAGGGTGGATTAATGGTAGACTTTGTTAGTCTATAGATCATTCCGCAAAGTTTAAGAAAGGGGCCTTAAACCTTAAGAATTTAAGATTTGACTCCTTAGTGAGTTAAAATTCCTGGGACAGATCAAATATATACATAAGACATGCATACTGTGGGTGAAAGCAAGGGCAACCCTACGTCAAAAACGTTACACCACTGATTAATTGTATGGAATATTAAGTAGTAAAACGAAGAGATGTGAAATCTGATAATATAACAAATTAATCCAAACGTCATATACAAATGCGCTAATCAAATTTTAATTTATAGGAATAAGGTTATAATATATAAGTTGATTTTTCGATGAATAACAAATTTTAAAAATCACAAGAATTGCACTGTCACAAGTAGATGTTTCCAAAAAAGAGAAAATCTCATACAAAAAATCGGTGCGCCAATAACATAAACATACACCAGTGCATCATGTTATATAAACACACTGTTACGACATTATTTTTGCATGACCTATGCCTTTTCTAACAACAACAGCATTGGGCAATTTAATTCTTCAAGCGTCAGTATTGTTTGCAATTAACACCCTGATGCACTGTAATTCTTAAAGCACTAGTGCTTTCATAGAACTAATGTCTTGATGCTACAAAATATTATTTCCAACCCTGGTGCATTATTAAACTTAAAAACATTAGTTCTTTTATATCATTAGCACACTGGTGCTTTTATACAAATCATATGCATCGGTATTGCGAGTTTTAATAAAAGCACCAGGTCTGCAATATTGTTTTGCCTTTCTCGACGTTGTTCCTGAAAAGAACGCCCTGAGGAGTTTTTTAAATATATACGCACCAGGTAGTATACATTTTAGGCACCATTGATCTTTGCATTCAATGCATCGGTTCTTTTAGTTCTGTAGGCAGTCCCGCTGCTTTTATATATTTTGTGCATCGATGTTATTTTTCCATGAAATGCACCACTAAAAAAACATTGGCCCATATTTTTTTCAATTGTGATGAAGTTCCATTACAATCTCTGCTAAAACATCCGCTACCGCAAACAGATATTTTAGTGAATGTTTTCTTGACAATTTTTGCCAATTTTGTAACACTAAAAACCTTTATTATACCCTTGGCTAGAAGTTATTTTCCTTGTAGTGTGATAACTAGAAGGCTCTCTGTCGACGAATTTTGCCACCAACACCTTGTACCTTTATGGTTATCTGTGCTCTCTAGTGAAATCCCTAGGAACTCCCACAGACTCCTATGCATCCTTCAATTTCTAAAGCACCTCCTTGTTTCTTCTTATGCTGGTGGTGGTTAGAGCTTTATGCTCCTCCTCCTACCCTTGTTGCTCCATATACTATGAACTCACTAGACCTCATGCACCTAAGCTAGTGCTCATACTGGTAATATTACTCACGCTTTGTTATCCCTGTGGTTGTTTCTAAACCACTGGAGCTTCTACTGGCCCACTCTGATCATTTGTTGGAAATTCATGAGATCTCCTAAAGGCTTTCTCCTCCTGAAACTTCATGTCTCATCGCACGATGATCCTCCTACTATTAGGAATGTAGATCCTGTATACCTTGGATGTTTCATTGTAACCAACAAAACAACCCTTCTCTGCATTCTGATTCAATTTGGTGTGTTTGTCATCTCGCACATGGAAGTAAGAAATATTGCCAAAGACCTTGAAGTGCCCAACCTCAGACTTATTCCTTGTAAAGGCCTCCTTTGTTGTCATCTTTCCCAACGCTCTATGAAGAACCCTATTCTATATGTACACTATTGTGCTACATGTCTCTTCCCATAGAAACTTAGGCATATCCTGGTCATATAACATTGCCCTTGTTGCTCCAATTACTTATGTTCTTATGCTTTTCAACCCCATTCTACCATGGGTTGTATGGAGTTGTCCACTCTCTCCTCTCCTTCGCATAGAACTCTATGAAGGCCTTATCAATATACTCGTCCCCATTATCTATCAAAAGCACCTTGATCTTTTTACATGTCATGTTCTCCACAATAGCCTTAAACTTATGGAAGTGACTAAAGACCTCATCCTTTGTCTTTAAAAAATAAATCTAGGTTTTCTTGGAGAAGTCATTAGTGAAGTGATTTGGTAGACAATGAGCCACAAATATCTGAGTTTATTAAATGAAGAACAACACTAACTCTATTGTCACTCCTTGGGATCACTACATTTGTGAACTTCCTAAGTGCACACCCTCTGCATACATCATCATGTTCCATGCTCAATTCTGGAACTCTTGTCATGTTCTCTTTGATAAACTTCAGTGCCCCGTGATGCAAGTGTCCCATCCTCCTATGCCATAGCTCTCCCAAGTATTTGCCACTGCTATTGTTGTTGCTAATTAGTGCCTTTGGAGAATCAAGCTGCAACTTGTACAACTTGTTGCTTCGAACCCCAATATATTTGACCTTCTTCGAACTCTAGTGCTTGATGTACACCTCTTGCCCCACAAAATAAACATCACATCCTTTGTCCTCTAATGCATAATTTGAAATCAGGTTCATGCCTAATCCTGGCACATGAAACACATCTGTAATACTAGTACTCTTGCCTGACTCCCTAAAAATGTTGATGCTACCTCTCCCAAATGGAGTACATTTAGTCTTATTTCCCGTCTATATCTAAAAGTCCATATTCTCTTCCTTATAACTAGAGAAATATTCTTTAATCCTCATCATGTGTGCTGACACTCCACTGTCGATATACCTGACTCTTATGGATGTGGAGCTAGAAAGTCAAGTTATGAGAGTGAATTCATCTTCCAGCCTAGAGGACAAATCCTCAATGTCCGTTAAAGTTGTTGTCTGTTTCATATTTTTTCTCCATTCTTCTGATTAGTACATTGGCCAACATAGTTTCCACGCTAACCACAACGAAAATACTTGATTTTAATCAAGTATTTATTCTTTTTATCTCCTTTTGAGCCATATCTCCTAATGGAACCCTTCTTCGCCTTCCCTTTGCCTGCTAGGGTTGTGTTTTATTGTTCCCTATCCACCTTCAAAGTCTTTTTGTTGCTACTACTACTGCCATTAACCAAGTTGAGCCTCAGCTCCTCCTTAGTGAAGTCGCTGCATGGGTGGTCCCATCCTAGTAGTGTATCTCGTCCATTGATCACTTGGACAAATACATTCCACTCCTTGGGAAACCCATTTAGAGTTATTCATACCAGCTCATCGTCACTTGGTTTGTCTCCTACTGCAACCAACTCGTCCCTCGAAAGTCAAACTCTGGTGAGATAGAAAGTCACATCTTAACCCTTCTTCATATTGATGGTCCTCAACTTCTCTCTGAGAATCAATTTTCTATTCTTTTTTGGATTATGGTACAGATGAACTATCATGTCCCACATCCACTTCATTTTTTCCTTCTTCTTTTTTTTGATATGCTTATCAATGTGGTCCTTGAATCCATCAAGGATAATCCTCTTAGATTTGGCATTCTCCTTTTTATAGGTTTCTAGCTATTGTTGATATGTCGGTAGAAAAATAACATTTTCCACGTAATCCTTCAGTCCATACTCATCCAATAAAAATGACATTTTGGATTTCCAAACACAAAAGTTGGAGGCTCCATCCAATTTGTCCTAATCTCTCAAACTTGTTTTGACCATCTCTGGAAATATGGAAATATAGTGAAACCTAAAATCCGAAGAAAAATAAACTAGGTTATAAACCCTATGCTTTCTCTTCATGTGCCTTCCGTTAATTTACTCTTGCAAACCTTATATGTTGATTTGTTCTAATACCATGTGAAATTTCCTTAACTGCAACAACTGGAATTTAATATTTTATCTACTAGAGATTATTTGTCTTCATAATTTAGTTATGACAAATAAAGATTAAGTCACTATTGCAATCTTCACAAATAATAACAGGAATTGAGAAATAATGCACTCACATAAATAATTTACACCAGTATTTTTGGATAAATTGTCCCTAGAAAAACCCTGAAGGGAAAACCAATTTTGCAGATGAGGGTTTTATTATTAAGCTTCGAAAAAAATTGAGAAATACAATATGCCTACCTCTCACTGGAAAAGATTCAACATATAATAACTCCATTGGAAAAATTAATCTAGAAACACAAGTTTCTCTTTTGTAAAATCACATTACTTCTTGCCTGCAACTTGCATTGGAAAATCTGGAAATGCGTACGACCCTCTCTGGAATTCACATTACCTCCAAAAGTTCGTTTTAGTGATAAACTCTGCCTCCTACAAATCTACCGAGCAACTCGCACCTTCTCTAACACATGTCTCCAACAACTGGAAATCGAACTGTTGACCATCTATGTGCACTAGCTAATACGACCTCACTACAAAAAAAAATCGAGCTTCCTTCCTCTCAGTGGAATGCTGGAATATTTGTGGAGAATTACTCTAAAAAATTATCTTCCCAATTTCTTTGTTGAAATCTCGTTGT
>APFE030482711.1:0-19212 GCA_000404065.3 Pinus taeda
AGTTTTGTGTGCAGTTGTATTTTTGCTATTCCTCTTAAGGAACAACAACTGTTCCATTTAAGGGATAACACCTTTTTCTTTAGTGCATTTTGTGTGAATAATGTTTCACCCTTCATGATCCTTTGAAAGCAAGAATACAAATATATGCAAGGATACACAATTAGAGGTTACTGGAATAAGAAAATCAAAGAAAAATTATCATCTTTAATGAGACTACTTTGTATTGATTAGAAAAAGGGAAGGACACAACTATCTTTATTACTTTGCTGTGCTTATTTTCATTAGAACTCGAATTGATTGATTACTTGTATCATGTTGGTTCTTCCCTAATTCTCATAATTCTCTTTTATTATTAATTAGTAAATAAGAATAAAGGCATATTTTCTTCTATTGATATGTTCAGAATTATTCAGCCATCCCTACTCTTAAGGATTGTTGAGCCATCCTCTATATATAAATAGGAAGTGCTATATAAAATAAAAGAAAAAAGAAAGAAAGAAAAAATGTATATATGTTCACTAACAATTCTATGATTTGTCGGATGGAGGATAGGGGGTCTCATCATGAGCCAGCCTACCATGATCATAAGGAAGTAGTGAAGTGGCATTCCCACTATGGCCACCACACTATGGATATGATCCAATGGACACATAAAAAAAAATAAAAGTCCTTGGAATAAGAGGTCTCATCACGAGCGAGCCTGTCCACCTTTCACTCCTTCCTAGTGAATGGCATTGTGATCCATCTGGTTACCAAGCCAGCACAATGGCCTTCATTTTGAAATCACAAAGCACTTTCCTAAGCATACATAAAGGATTATGGTTCCAAAGGGTGAAAAATCAACTTTGTCAAGGTTATAAACACCTGTGGGCAACAAAGCTCTGATGATGGTATTGGAGTCATATGTTTCAAACATCAATAGTAATTATAAACCCTTTTCTTATTTCGAAAAATCAACTTTGTCAAGGTTCTAAACACCTGTGGGCAACAAAGTTCTGATGATGGTATTGGAGTCATATGTTTCAAACATCAATAGAAATTATAAACCCTTTTCTTATTTCTTTATCTTTATTTCAAAAGAGATTATGTTCCCAATTATTTTTAAACCTTTTATGCATGAAATATCATTTAAAAAGTCAATCATAATATTTTAAATGGAATAATGATAGCATAACATCTTACCTACATCAACTACCCTTTTCCTTTTTTTCACATCACTCAATAGAATCTCCATATTTATTCATAATTTCCATTCTAATGCATCGATTTTAGAAAATCGATATTTTTGTGATCTCATCATAAATATGTACATCTTGCCATTTTTTCACCATGGTACGATGGCTGTCAGTCCGTCGCTCCTTCATTTAACCAGTCGAAGGAAACCTATCATTTTTTAGGCGGGCAGGTGACTTCCAAAGCACTTTTTCATATGTGTCATTCTTTTATTGGTTGTACCAGGCTACATGATATCCCATAATAGCGAGCTTTAATGGTATCTATGTTATTAAAAAGGTATTGTCTAACATTTACAGTTTGTTGTTCCATTGTGGGATCTGTGCATTGCTATGTAAAAATAACAGTGTGCAGAATTCAGATAAAATGGGAGGATGATCAGTATGCAGCAAGCCACAGACACTAGCAGTTTCCGATGCCGCATGAGAAATTCTAGTAAGGGCTGGAGGGTTGCATATTTTACACGACTGTAGCAACCCAATGAAACCGTGGCTATCGAATTTTTACAAAATTTGCAGGATGATCATTCTATAGTAAGAGGAAGACGAATAACAATGATGGATACAGTAATGGCTAAGGTATCTAGACTACCAGCAGTCAGACCCATATGGACACATAACAAATTGAGGCTTCAAGATTCCATGGCTGTCTTTTGGGATGAGGGACATAATATAATTGTCAAAGGTAAAGGAGTCTAGCCTTCATCTCTGGGAGAACCATGGATAGAGCTAGCTAGAGTACTTCAGAGCTACATTACATGCAACGAATGAAAGGATGTGGTAAGACCATGCCACCTTAAATTACTAGCATTTTTTAAACAAAAATGTTCTGTAAACCTGCCTGCATATTTAATTTTTTTGTTGCATGATGCTACTCAAAGCATAAAGAAATCCTAGCATATAGATACGGTTGTAAGTCATCATTATCTAATTCGGTTGATAGTAATATACAATCTTGTCTAGTAGCAAACTAGTTGGGAGGAATTAATGTTTGCTATAGATGGGGGATTAGCCTTACCTACTACAAAAAGAAAAAGGACCACCAGCACAACAAATAGATAACAAAAACATAGACACTCTTTCATATTGAGAACAAGCATTGGAATAGCTAAAAACCTCGTGGGTAGTAGTGGCCAACCCCTAGAATTATCTAGCCCTAAAAATGAGCAACCCTTACAGCTTGAAGGAAGAGACAACCAAGAATCAGAATTTGAGGAGTAAATAGAGCATATTAGTGAAGAATAGAGGGATGAAGCATAACTTCCCCTAACTCCCGGCACAAGTCCACCACAAGACCCATTATATGAGGTGGAATTACGGAGATTTTCGCCAATATGAGTGAACATATTCAGCCTGAAAGTCTGCTTAACCTCAATGTTGAAGCAGCACAATCAGAAGAAAACTCTGCCCATAATAGGAGTATATCAGAAGAAATAGTTGGTGAAATAGAAAGAGGGTCAGAAACCATTCATGAAAAGGAAGACAAAACTAAGGTTACCTCTCTAGAAGAACCTAGTCAGGTTGATGTAGGCACAGAAGATGTGGGCCAAACAGAGGAAATGGAAAATAGTCAGGGCAGAGACATAGCCCTTGGAGAAGAAAACCCAACCGAGCAACCAAGCTCAGTAAGAGCAGAAACGGTTAGTGAAATAGTTTTTTCTCCCAAGAAGAAGAAAAGAAAAATTAAGAGGTTATGGAAGGAACAATAGAAGCTGCAGAGCTTAGTGAAAAGGCTTAGACAAAAGATAAGAATATTAGAAAGGAGAAAAATTGCAAGTAGAACCCCAAAAATGGTGAATGCAGCCATTCAAATTGAATTCCATGATACAAGGGCTACAAAGACTCAAATTGAGCCCATACTCATTCAAAATGATAAGGAACAACATGCAACCATTACAGAAGTGGCCGCCCAAACAAAGACTACACATTTCTGCAATACAACTGTTCAAGTGGAGGCAATATCGTCCAACAATGTGGACACCGAGACATATATCCAAGCCAAAGATGTTTTGATAGGTAGAAATCCTGGTATAACAAATCTTCAAGAGAAGCTGGCACAGGCTCAACTGACTATAGAAAAGCTTGAGGAAGAGACTGTTCCCCAACATAGGTACTAGGAATTACAGAGGCAATTGCAGAATATCAATGTGTTAGAAAGTGAGGCCTTCGAGAAATTTCAGAGGGTAGAAGAAAGAACTGAAAAGATAAAGAACAAACTAGAAACTATCATGTGTCACATGGATACTCTCTGTTCCCTTTACACAAATGTTTTAGCATGCGGGTCCCCTACCAAGAGCTATGCTTTATTTTTATTACAAAGGTATTTACAGTTAAAAATTAAGGCTTTTATGGCAGGGAAACCCATAGAATTAAAAAATGTTGATGATTTTATAAATTGTTGTAAACGCCGCAGGGTAAAAGTTCAATGATTACTCTATGAGTTTTATTTGCATAATTTTATATTGGAAGAAGAAATGGAGAATAACCCCAGCCCTTCTGTGGGTGATGTACAGTTTCAAGCGTTCATTTCATTTGTTGTTAACCAGTTGAAGTGGTTCAAAGCCCATAACACTTTCTAGAGGCATGCAAATGGGTTGGACCTTTGGGTCAGGGGTGAACCGATAAACCCATTACAACTCCTTACCAAACATAAGAGTCTAATGCAAAAGGAATGATTAATCCAAACCTTGGGACCCATCCACAAAGGAATTGTCCAACAAGGGGTAGAGTATTTTCTCTCTATCAAAGACAATTCCTTGGTAGTAGCTAAATTCAGATGGAAAACTTCCAATCGTAATGCACAAGAGGGAGAAGCATTTAACTCTAAAAACTTTAAATTAGCTGTAGATCACTTGGTTACTTATAGCAACCTCATCTTGAGGGAAGGGCCATATTGGCTAAGTTGTTGATTTCGTTGTCCTATTGTTTGGTATCATGCACAAGGGTATAAAGCCATATATGAATTACCTAAAGGACAAACAGGGCACATCTTTGAAATTTTGGCCAAAAATCATGGTTTTAGACCACCTCATGACATCACTTCTCCAGCCTATTCTTTGACTTCTTTGCACACAAACTACATGGTTTTCATGAGGGCATGAAAAAGGGTAAGCAGGGGAGTGTGTTGAGCTATGGAAAAGGTATGAATTTTCCATTTATTTCATCATCCTTTCCTTTAATTATATCCCCTTTATATTCTAAAGATATTCATATATTGAGGGATTATACTAAAAACTAGGGAACTATTTATTATTACAATTTAGCTAATTATTGTCATTTCTCATGTAGGAAAAAGATGAAATGGGAAAACTACCATTCCCTACCTGAGAGAAGGAAAAAGACAA
This sequence comes from Pinus taeda, assembly GCA_000404065.3. NCBI lineage: Eukaryota > Viridiplantae > Streptophyta > Pinopsida > Pinales > Pinaceae > Pinus > Pinus taeda. The sequence goes on from APFE030482711.1 coordinate 4,577, forward strand.
AGTGGAGTAACTGTTGTTCATTCACCAGGAAGCAACGTACAGGCAGCAAGCCAAGGATGGAACGAATAGTTATGGATAAGGAAAGAGAAGATCACAACATCAGTGAAAAAGACAAAGAGCTAACTGAAGATGGAAGATTGCGTGGATCTCTCAGGATCTCTTGATCCTGAGGGATCATTGTTACTATTCTATTCGATGTTACTATTTTATCCGCTGGCCATTATAAAAGGGACAATGATTGTGAAGAACAGGGGAGATTATTCAGAAATTACTTTTGTATTTTGAATTTTATCATCAACTCTCATTGTTGAAACAAAGTACGAACTAGTTGTAACTATTTTGCATATGATTAATATATAATATAGTTGTTGTTCCTTCTTCCATACTGAAGTAATCTGGCAGTGTTCACTAGTAGCTAAGGGCCCAACCCTGGTGGATTCACTTGCTATTCTTGTATCATTCCTTTACAATTTTTGTCATATGATGGTTTGGTTTCATTTCTATCTATTGTAGTCACATCGCTTTACAATTTCGTATTTCCAGAATTAATGATTTGATCTGTTTTATATACTGTAATTGAATTGCATTGTTGTTCATTTCCCTCATAACAAGATCACTTCTTTTTGCAAGTATATTGTTTTGTTGTTCAGTTTACTTATAGAGCTTCGTTCCTCATTTCAATAACTTAGCTTTGTTGTTCATTGTAGTTACATAAGTTTTGTTGTTCATTTCTATTATATAGTGTTGCTACTCATTTACTTTTGCCTTTTGGCATTATTACAGTTAGCATAATTTTCTCATTTCGATCAGTTGGAGTATCATTATTAATTTAATTCATTGTCGTTTCCAATTGGTTATTTAGTGTGGTGTGTGTGAGATCAACAACTGTAAAGAACATTGGCTATTACTGTCAAAGATCTTAGATTGAGGATCTTATTTATGCTTGATTTAGTTTACATCAACTAAACAAGGAATGAATTTTTGCTACTGTACCCTTGACTGATAATTGTTGTTACTTTGTCGAATAAATGATTTAGTTTCAAAGCATTGAGTTTCCTTTAACTACAAGTGACTTTTATTTAAAGCATCCATTTACCCTTGTATTTGAAAGCACTTTACTGCAATTTAGAAACATTACCCTTGACTGAAATGGCCACCACAATCTATGACACTCTTGAAATATAAAATCTTGCCTGGATTGATAACTAATGTGAAGATAATAGGAGTAATAAAGACACCTATTATACCTCAACAATACTAATGCACTGGATGAGGATAAACAGATGAAGAATTAACTGAAACATAAGTTTACTAGATATATGGTAGTTGTCTTAAGAACAGTCATGTACACACGTGGCTTCCCTTCAAAAATGTCACGTACAAAAATTATAATATGAAATGAAAAGCTAATGATTTAAAAATATTGATTCACCACCCCCCCCCACCTCAGTATTTTTCCCAAAAAGCACACTATTATATATCTGGTTTCAACGCCTAGAGTGCTCATGTTGGCTCCGCATACCCTCCACATAGCCTACTACATTTGCATCTGAAATTCAATTTTTTTCAAAGGTCTTGCTTTGAAAGTTTTCTAAATTTCTACATCCTTCATAACTTTGAATTCAAGGTTCCTCCACACATAGTTCTTCCACCAATATTTCTTCCATCTATCTCATTGGGAAGTTAGGTGTGTATTGAAGTGTCATTTATCAATTATTTTAGATCCTTGGATATCTATATCTCCATAAAATTTTGATCCTTGTCTCCATCACTTGAAATGTCTTGTTGACATCATATACCAATCTTGACAGATTCTGAATCTCAACAAATTTTGGATCCCTTAGTCCCATTGCTTGATAGATTGTATAGTTTATTTTTTCTACCTTAATAGATCCCAATAATCATACCATTGATTTAATTTGATGTTCCCCATCTGGTACTTAACATATCATATTTTCTCGCTTCATTAACTAAGATTTAAATAAATTAGGATGTCAACCAATGAGAAGAATAAAAAACAATGTTGAAAGTTAAAGGTTTGTATGGTAAATAAACTCCTCCCATAATACCCCTTGTGAGTAGCACCTAGACATAGTGCTCCATCAACATTGTGACTAGGGACCGGGATCAAAGCCCCCATATCGCCAAAATTTCTCAATCAACTTAAAAACAAGGGAATCAATCCCCAAATTTCTAAACTTTTGCTAAGTACCTACGCCTATTTCTATGGACTAAAATTGGCTCTAACCAGGGAATAGGCCTTCCTATAAGACTTTGGAGATAAAGAAGTCTTATATTTCCTCTGAAGCTTCCAAAACATTTCCTTCAACCTGACATCTTCAAAAATAAGGACAAAAGATGGCCAATGGCCAAATCCTCTTCTTGATCCCAACTCAAATGATATTTTAAAACTCTTTAGGGCTATAATATACAAGAATCATACTCCAAAATGTTTAAATAGAGAAGCCAACATTTGGCTCACTAGATGAAGAAAATGGTGCCCCAAGACTCCTTAAAAAAAGGTATACAACTATCACTCATATATATCACAAATAGTGACTCAATCACCTTTCTATATGTCCTATAATAAAGGTAAACTTCATAGTGTACTTACTTTAATTCAAGGGAAAAAAATATCTATTTAATCCCACCACTAGCTTAACAATCACTAAATACACTAATATAAATACAACAAGATCCATAGACTTTCAGCTTATGCATTACACTCTACCATACCATACATTTCATTTTTAACACAAGGAAAAATATTAAAAGATTTTTTCTTCTTACAAAATTCCGTCATAAATGAATCTACAAGGATTAACCAAACACCATCCACCATGACTTTCAACTCATCATTGCAAACACATTAAAAAACCTAATATGGAAATAATCCTAAAACACTAAACGACAATCCATTTCATTAACAAAAAAATTAAATACGCATATATATTTTACTTAAATTTGTGGAAATTGAATAAGGGAGATCCATACTCTACCCAAAAATATGATTAGCTACACTATAGTTTTCTTGTAGGTAGTTACCCCAGAGCTAGATCTAGTGCATTAAGAGGAAGACTGACTCATTCAAGTAATATTAAGGATACAAATAGGGTACCTATTATGAAGGCCAATTTCCTTCATACACATGAATTCACTATGTTTCCTTTTAGACACTAAGCCACAACATTTTAATTTTCACAATATTACCACACTAGGCTGAAACAACATGAAAGGGGTTCATTCTCTAATTGAACAAACCCTTAGTACTTCCTCTTTCTCAGTGATTTTCATGCACATATCCAACAAAATTTCTTAACAATTCCTTCTAGTCTTCTAACATAAACTAAAAGCATTTTCTTTGACTTGCTTTGTTAGAGGTCATTTTGTGACATCTACTCAAAAGGCTTGAAAACCAGATCAATCAACATTCTTTAACACTTCATTATTATCACTTTGCAAATCCCTAAGAATTACCTCTCCAAAAGTCTTGATGGGTCAAAGAGAAAAAAAATGCTATTTTTCCTCCAGTGCACCCTACATAACTATTCACCTAGAATGATTGCAGGTTGCATAATTGAGCATCTGTGCTGACTAGCACATGTTTCTCTACTCTGCAGGTGTGATGATTATAGAATTTTGGGAAAATTAAAAAATATTTTTGAATCTTTTTCTTCTATAAGCTTCTAAGGTGGTTTTAACCATTTACCATGGACAAAGATCTTGAATTCCTACTCTAGAGATCTTATCTCTTATCCTTTGAGCTTGTCCTCCTTCATATGTGGATCTCAAGCCTAGATTGGTAAATCCTAAACTACCACTTTTACCCTATAAATTTACTACCTCCCATAGAATCCGGGTTGGCTTTTGGATATTACTAGTGCCCTCATGCGACTACTTTCAGCTTAAGGAATCATAATCCACTTACGCATTAGGGTTGAGTGTGAATGTTTTCTTTGTCACAACGAAGGAAAAGACAATTGTGGAGACATATACAAAGTTAGCTTCTATATATGGTTGTAACTCTCTCCTTTATTTATTAATACAAAAAACACTTTGTTTTCCTATACTTTTGTCATTCTCACTCATTGATTAGAGATATTGAAATATGCTATGTGGATATTGTAATTCTCTTGCCTGTTTTAGTCATTGTTGTAGGTTCGATTTATGACATGTGGAAATAGAGTTGGAGAATACAAGAAAATAGAAGAGGAGGACTTACTACAGATTCCAAGTAGGTATCTTTTCCATATTCTTATCTCTATAAGGAAAACATAGATCTTTTTTCCCTTTGTTGTTCTAGATCATACCACTAGATGTAGGGAGTTCATTTTCATCTTCAGAAGTGAATTTTCCGTGTAACAAATTGGAAACCATATTGGCGATGGCATAAGCATTTTTTACCTTTGAAAGTGACCTCGATTGAATTGTTCATACAATAATTAATCTTAATAAATACACTTTTTTAGCTTGGTATGGCTTCTTTTGTTTTGACCAAATTAGCCCCAATGCACTCTTTGTTCTAAGACAAAGTGACCCAACACAGTCTTTTTTCTCTGTAAGTGTGTTGGTTCACACTTGTGCCCACCATGGAAAATTTTAAGGTAAAATTTTTTCCCTTGCTTGAAATTAAGGGGTTTTAAATTTTTATTGGGTGAATATTTTGTATCATAGTACATTGTTACAAATTGCTTGAAATTTATTTTATAAAAAAAATAGGCATAGAGGTTAAGCCACCTTATTTTAAGAGAGAGGGTATAAAAAAAAAAGCCCTTGAAAATAGCAGTTCCAACCTTCCATTCGCCCTAATTTTCAAGAATAGGTATTTATCATAGTTATTTCGGCCTCCCCATTTGGTGTAAAAAATGTTTTTTTTTTCTTTCATTCACCCAAATTTCACGGTATTCGGATTAATTTAGAGAAAATGATGCTCATTTTTTAGAATAAGGCCAGAAAGAATAAATGTCATTTTATTTAAAAATTCAAGTATCTAAATGATGAATATTTTATTGCCATATTTCAAGTTTGAATGTAATTTTAGTCATAATCATATACGAGGGTTGTTCGCAAAGTTGTAGAATTTGAATTAAGAATTCAAGATTGAGAATAGAAGTAGTGAAATTTGAATTAATAAGTAAAGAATAATATATAATGGTACAGGTAATTCTATGTTTTAATTGATTTTTGGTATAATTAGTAATTATGAAAGTAATAACTGCATTTTCAAATATTATTTAGATAATAGATTTTTGAATTTTCAATCCCATTAAAATTGCCATTTTAAAATATTATTTAGATAATACATTTTTTGAATTTTCAATTGTGTTAAAATAACTGATGTTTGAATCTTACTTTTCAACTTCCACCCATTGTTAGTGAAAATTTTTAAAATATCTATTCCAAAAAAGTAATCCCTTGCGTTCCAAAATCAATACAACTCAAATTCCATCATTTATTTTGTTACTTATCCTTTATTTTCAATGTGAACTCTATGTAAATTACATTTCTATGGAAAAATGATAAAGCACTTGTTACTATTTAAATACCAAGGTGCTCGTAGTTTGAAAAACTCTACTTTGCTGGAAGACACCATAGTAAAAATCAAATTTCTCTAAAATTGTTTAAATTTTGTAGATTATGTTTCTACTAGGAATTGATAAAGTAGTAGTTGTTATTAAGGTTGTTATTAAGGTGTTGGGCATTTGAAAAATTCAGTTGGAACAATTGAATGGATGTATGAAGACATGTTATTAGAAAGAAAAATAAGGAGATATATTTAAAATATATGTATTATCGAAACAAGGCCTAATATCCCAACTTTCAAGATTGAGAAAAAAGGTCATATTAAAAAGAGAATTTAAGAAAATGAATAATAAATTTGAAACTATTTATTTCAAATAAATTTCATTACCAAGATGAAGATGGAGGGGATATTTTGAGTGATTTTATATGCATAGATGCAATGCAAATTTTATTTACTGTGTTCCCATAGACATCCTATTCATATATATGGTAGCCATAAAGAGGAGAGAGATTTAGCATTTTGAAGGCGGTAAAAAAAATTGAAGACATTAAAAAGTTATATATAATATATATATATATACAAGCACACAAATTAGTACAACATCTATTTAAGGTTTCTAGAGGGATTAAAATTTGTTCTATGCAAATGTTTAGTCATTCTTTTCATTGTAAATTTTCGAAGAAATTGATCTTTAAATCATTCAAAATATAATTAAACAATGAAAAGTTACACGTGGTATTAATAATTTATATTATATATATATATATATAATAATATATATAAGTATATATAAACCATATATATAAATATATATAATAGTAATATATATATAATATATATATAAATATATAATATTAGGGTTTCCATGTGTGAAGTAAACAAATACAGGCATAAAAAATGAATAAACATGTTTAATACTATTCACCATAACTAAATTATTCAAATGTCCATAATAACATAATAACCTATACCAACTTTTAATAAGCAACTAAAGTAACTAAAAATAATAATAAAAATGCTATACTTTTAAGTAACAAATTGTATAATTCTTATACTTTCTAAAAATATTTCAGCACCTAACTTAAAAAACTTTTAAAAATATTTTAGCACTTGACTCAAATTATGTTTTTAAATATGCATGTTGAATAATTTATTTCAATCTCACCTTCATGCATATGTATATGGAGAGAGCCTCAATGACTAATTATTTTAATGTCAATCATAATAAAATATTTGAATGATGTAAGAGGAGTAATTAAAAGTAAAAATATTCCAGGATATATGTATTTCATTTAATTATTAATATAAATTAAAACGCAACATTTATACTACCTTCACCACTATATTTAGTCTAATATGTGGTCATGCATTTTTTGAGGGTGGATATTTCAAGCTTCAAGACATGGAATTTTATTAAGGAAAAAACATTATCATGTTTAATATTTCATCTCTTTCCAAAATCATCACCATAAAAATAGGATCATCTCCTAAAATGTTTTAAAAAATATTAATGAAGTTGAAGAAATACTAATATAATTGTATGCTTCTAATATTGTTCTGGTATGCATTAACTATGTGATATCCTTTATCATTGTAAACTATTATTTAAAGGGCATACATTATTAATATATCAATATTATTTTAAAATGTGATGCCCAACCTTAAAATCAAACACAAATATATTTTATTAAATTACATTTAATTATAACTAATATCATTAATCATGTGTTTATATTTTTTAAATACTTATATATAAGATTATAATAAAAAAACAAATTTAAGGTTTTGTTTAAAGAAGTTATGAGACATTTGATTGTAAACGTAAGGTAGTCCATAAAAAGTATACAAAACTATAAACTCACAACTAGACTTGTAATTACATTTTAAACAATAATTAAACAAATTTTTAACTACAAGGTCTAATCTACTTTATACCTCTTTTAGGAAATAAATTATTTCAAACCTTTTTAAAATATATATTAAACATGATTTATAACCTTAACTAGCTAAATTAATGGAACACATTCACACTCTGTTAATTATTAATTCAAGATAGTGTGTGATGGACTCTAAAACAATAAATAAGTACAAACAATGTGTAAAATTAGAGTGGCTTCTCCCCATACTTAAAATGGTTTGAGTTTCCTTCCAAAGCAGCCACCCATGCACATAAAAGATAGTTTTACCTTTTTCACCCCATTCACTTTCTAAAAACCCGAGCAAGTTAACATGCTGAAATAGCTTATAGCCACAGACCACGGTGAGGAGTTAAGGTTATGGTAAGGATATTATTTTATTACATTCCTTTTTTCGATGTCATAATTATGATTCTCCATTATATACCTTCATTTTTATCCACGTGTAAAGTAATTTATGGAAAACAACAACAAATTTAGGTGCTTTCACCCCGTATTCATCCCATTCATAAAGAAAGTTTGAACTTCTTTAAAATGGGGCAAATTCATTCTCATTGACCCATGTACATGGAGAGAGATCACTTTTTCACCCATGAAGTTTGTGTTAAATTACCTATAATATAAGTGTGCACGAAACATATGATAGATTTCAAATAAAGGGACTTTGCACCATCATATAAATGTTATTGGACATTGATTATGTCGTAAGGCATTCCCTCTGAAAACAACTCCCCTCAAGTGCCATGGTGTGCAATTGTGGAACGCTAGATTAGTTTTTAGCCGATGGAATAATGTTCAACCATTGGATATTGGTAGTTATTGCTTGAGCCTCTTCAACCCTATTTTCTTCTATAAACCCTTGAAACTGAGCGAGCCACTTCCTCCTTGCATGACTGAAAGTTATCTAGATATTCAGCCTCGATTGCAAAATATCATCGTCCTCTGTGCTTGAAGAAAGTTAGAGGAAGCGCTAGAAGCTAATGCCATTGTGGGACATGTCCCTTCTCAAATTCAGGTTGGTTTTAGTTTTCAGAATCCGTTGCACTCCTTTTCCTCCTAGGTCTATGCTAGAGCACAAGGATTCCTCCTACCCTTTAGATTACTGTGAGATATTTTTATTTTCTTAAGCATATAGATTTTTTGTATAAATGAATGCCTTTGTACATCGATAAGTTGCAACTATTTACTAAATAATTTACCTCACTGTTCTTTATCTCATTTTCGACGAGTTTTTCCTAAATGTTAGTCTCCGATCTCACCAATGGTTTTTAGGTTTACTATTTGACACCATGACCTAGTATACAAATACTCATTTTCCTTAATGTATTTGTCTCATATGTCTTCTGCTCTATGATTTGGAGATAAAATACTCAGTAAAATGAGCCAAGGTAAGGATTATGAGACATTGTATGTTGGACTTTTCTGGCTATATATCATGTATCAAATGAATTTTTTTTTATGGGAGTGTGACCAATATTTGTAGGTAGATTTGGGAAAGTTTTAGAGGGCTGGCACTGAAAATCGAAGGGTTCTGTAGCTATCAAAATCATTCGTGGCTTCAAAAGGTACCCAGAGAGAACAATGATTGAAGCTAATGTCCTTCGTTAAGTTTCCAAATATGACATAAGTAGCACACAGTATGAGGAAGTATTGGTTTTGATTTTCTACTGTGCATGTGTTATTTTTACATGTATATTTTAATAGATGAGAATGTTGGGCATGTGACCCAAGTTTCTTGGATACTTTTTTTATTCAAAATATACATGTAGTACCTGTAAATGGTTGTTTGAAATGTATGTCATCTCCCTGTACAGTTGTGTGCAGATGCTATGGTAATTTTTGAAGGCCATCATTAAATGTGCCTTCCTCAATTTTTCCTAAATCACACACAATGTATGTGATTTAAATATCAGAAGAATATTGTAGTGAAAAATGCTTTGACGTAGGTGATTGGGTAATTTTATGGATACATCTCAAGCAAACTATTTATGAGAAAGAAATGTTGGCAATACTACATGCACTTAAGAAATGGCGACCTTACCCAATGGGTAGACACTTCAAGGTAAAAATGGATCATGATAGTCTTAAATACTCTTTAGAACAAATATTATCTGGAAAGAAGAAAGATTGGGTACAAATAGTTGGTATTGACTTGACATCATCTACAGAAAATGGAACGTAAATTGTTGCAGATTGAACCTCCAAGAAAGGAGAGATGTGAACATTACTTTGTGCTATTCTATTATCCAACCAAATGGAAAATGAAATCAGGATGAATGGAATTAAGATTGAAGGAGTGGTGGCCACTCATTCAAAAGTTGTCAGAAGAATCCCAATCAATACAATATTGCCAGAAACTTGAATAGGAAAGAACATCATAATTGGATACCTGGAGAATCACAGAAACAGGAAACGGGCAAACAAAGCAATCAAATTTAAGTACTTCATCAAGTGGGAAGAACTATACCACTGAAATTCCACATGGGAGGACAAGAATTGTTATACAGCACAATCAAGAACACTCCAAGCATTGAGGACAACACTTTAAAGCATAGGGCAATGTTAGGGCCCTATAATACTAGTGTATACCCCTTATTGTTTATAGTACAACTCGCATTATTATATTGTCTGTAGCCATGACCCCATATTGTATTGTGTGCTCAGAGCCTCACTATTTATTATTATGCCCTTACATTATTATGTTATGTCAGCTCTGATTATATTTAACCCTTAGACTCCTATATAGAAAGGAGGTCTTGTCATTTGTATCATCCAAGAATTGTTCATTTATGTAATGTAAAGGAGATTTCCCCCTCGAAGAGGTTGAATTATAAGGCGTTGATTTATCTTTTCTATCTTTTTGTCAGTTGGTTTCATAACAACAACCTTATAGAATCATCAACAATGCTAGTAGCTAAAATCTATCTAGGACCTCTTAGGTCCTTAATTACAACATCATGAGGTGAAAATTCAATGATTTTTCCTTCACCTAAATGGGTCATCTGATATACAGATAGAAGTTTGTAGGATAAGGTAGGAACACATAATACATCATTAAATTGACCATTGTCTACATGAATATTTCCAGTCCCTACAACACTAACAGATTCGTCATCACCAACATACATATTTTTGGTGTTACAATGACTTAGAGAAGAAAACATGGCTTTGTTTTTGCCCATGTGATAATAAGATCAATAATAAATGAGCCACTTATGCGAATGAGAAGAAGATTATATATTTAGTGCATAACAAGACCAATATTCTTGACAACCAAATGGAGAAAGTGTTATTCCTAAAGATGAAGTTGAATTTGAAGAGTTCCCAAAATGGATATTATGCTTCTTCATTACTGTTTCCAAGGCTTCCATATTATTAAAGCATTTAGATTCTAAGTGGCCATCTTGATTACAAAATTTGAAATGTCTGTAAGTCTTCTTCCCTTCGTTTTTATTTGCCTGATCATTTTGTTGAATTAATTTTTCATTTTGAGACTGAAATTACTTAGGGCCCTTGTTTGGTTTGGGACCATTCTTTTTAGGATATTGCTTCTTAGGATTCTTTGAATTTGATTGTTGCTGGGCGGTTAAGGCTTTCTTAGAAGAGTTTCCAGTATTAAGAAGACCAAGATGGAAGAGTTTTTCTTGTTATGTTATTAAAGAATCACAAAAGGCATCAAAAAAGGGCGACTTGTAGGCTTTTCCTTGAGTAATAAAGACTTCTCTAGTAGAATGGAAGGTGGAAACAAACACAGAGTAGGTTGGTCCTAACATCGTAAGAATCGAATAGATAATGCTACCATCTTCTTTATTTACCTTAACACCTTCCAACAGAAGTCTAAGGGTATTGAAATTAGAAAAAAAATGTTTAATGGAAGAAACTTTATTGGTGTCCAGCATAAGCAACTCATTTTTGAGTTGATGGGCTCTACTTTCATTTTTAATTCCAAAAACTTTATTGAGTTGTTGCATTGCTTCATCAGGAATATCAAGTTCTACGATATGGAATCTAAGGTTTGGAGAAATAGACATCCCTACCAACCCACGTGCTTGATGTTGCTTATTTTCCCATTTGGCTACATTATCTTCATCTTTAGGTTTAGACTCTTGGTCTGAGGTTATTCTATAAAGACCTTTATTGCTAATTAAATCCACAATGTAGGACACCCATTGGAAGTAGTTGGTGTTGTCAATAATAAATTGGCATGGAATTTCCATTTGAATAGAAACTGAAGTTGTAGATGTTGAACTAAGTGTTCCAATGGAAAGATCTCGAAAAATTAGGTCGATTAAAAAAATAGCTTCCAGATGAAGAAGTTATGACTTATTGAAGAAAAGTTGTTGAAGATACTGACGAAGTACGTGAATGTTCAGAAGTGAATGATAATTATAAAAAGTGTTAACCCCCCCCCCCCTTTCTAAACTTAATCTAATTATCTCACTTTTAAAAAAGGGTTGCTTTATGTGACCAACTTTTATAAATAAGTGAAAGTCACTTTTACAATGGTTCTTTATGAGCTATCCACTAAAAATTGTAACTTAAATAAAAGATAAAGTGACTTTAGAACTATTAGTGACTCACTTTTTATAATGGGTGAGAACACTTTTACATAAAGTAACTTTAAAATATAAGTTACATGTGCTTTTTGAAAAAGTAACTGAACAAAAAGAAAGACTTGAACCCAAGGCATCTATTCTCATAAAGTAACTATGGACCAAGTAAGCTAATTTAAAATGCTAGTAATTTTTGGAAAGAGGAAGGGGGGGTTTTGTTTTGTTTTTTTTTGTTTTTCTTACTCACTAAATCTTTGGGGTGTGTGCTTACTTGAAAAATTTCTTTTTTCCTACAAGAAAAAAGAAAAAAAAAAACCACACAACCCAAAATGAACATGAAAATAAAACAAGTGTAATATCTTAAAGTTAGATTTCACCAAAATAATTATTTTCCTCAATGCTTCTGATTTTCCGAGATCACACTAAGGTGCGGTGGAAAAGACCATACACATGAGAAAAATCCTTCCTTTATGTTTTTTATCTTCCCAGATTGCACATAGTCACAGGGAAAAGAGCATACGCAAAAATGAAATGCATAGATCTGGTAATAAAAAACAAAGAGATAAATAAACAAAAATAAACAGAGAGATAAATAACTAAAACTGAAAATAAAGGCTGTATACCTTCAAATCTGAAAAATGACGTAGCTAGGGCTAACAAAAACCTTTTGCATGAAACAAAAGGGGTTCCTCGCTCGAACAGATGCTCCTAACACAATACAAGAGTCCTCTTGGCTTGAAAGTGGTCAGAAACAAAAGCTTTAGGAAATGACAGTTGGATATAGTTGTATTATCTTCAGATTTGGATCGCAAACCCATGCAGCTCTCAAATAGCTCTAATACCATGTAGGAATTTACAGGGTAAGTTCCTCAAATAGAATGCCAAAGTACACTACTCACAAACATATCACAAATCATTACACCAATATTCTTGACGTGGTTAAAACCCTCAAAGAGGGAAATAGTCCATGGCCTACGCCAACGTGGAAACTTTAGGAAATTTATTAATGTAAAAGAAAAAAAATTACATAATCTTCTCTCATGAATGGTCACCTTACAAATGACCCCCCATGCTCTTTAAATAGAGATCATGGACCAATCGAGTGCGAAGCCAAAGGTCAAGTGTTGGTAATAATAAGGAATAATGAAGCATCTGATCACTTCATGTCTAGAGCATATCATGACGATCCAATTGTAAGTTACAAAAAATACATAGTAAAGAAACACACTTTACCTAACTATACACTAGACCAAGTTATACTTAACTATTTCCTATGTGTCAGGATATCCCAATATGTATGGAGAATCATATCTTCTTAGAGTAGAAAAAAAAAATCTCAAGTGCTTGGTACAAGGGTGGGTTATTCTATCATGTTGAAGAATCTTGAAATGGTAGACCATTAAATTTCCTCGTTGTTAACAAATAACACTTATAGCAACAATCATTGTTGTCTAGGAAGTGGAAGCTCTAATGAAAAATAACACATGGTCGAGCCATTAAAAGGCTTGTTTCGCCTTTATGTTTGTTAATATATTCATATTGTTTAGTGTTTCTCTTACAATATAAAGAACAACTAATCTACTTAACTGCAGTTCACTGAAGACTTGTGACTTAACAAATAAAGATGTAAATTTATAGACCTTGTGATCCTCATTGAAGCTTATAATTCCTATGGTAATAATCTTATTCAAACTTACATTCATATTGATATTGTGTTCTAGTGAGAATCAAAACAAAACATAGGAAGAACATTACATTCAAAAATATCAAAAAACGGCTCAATAGAAAAGATAGCACAACAGCCAAAACCACAACAAAGGAAAGTTGATAAAAAATTATGCACCATCCAAAATGATAGGGACATGGATGCGCTTCCATAAGAAGATGGAGAGATTAAACAAAATTTTGAAAGACAAGATTATTTTTACTACCATTCCTATGATTGTGTGATTCAATCAAAATCTAATCTACCATCTGCATGTGAATATAAATTTCTTATGGAAGGAAAAACAATCTATCATCATTAGCACTAGTTGATGTTTAGAAGTGCTAAGTTTACAGACTCTCATTGCATCATCTCCCTATTGTGTAGCTTGTAATTTGTGATCCTTCTTAATTCTATTGTCCTTAAAATTGAGACACTCTCCATTGAGAACTTGGAATGACCACAAGTGTTATGATATTGACTATTAAATCCCTATAATACTAGTGTAGCCCACTTATTGTTATCGTTGTGCCCATGTAGACCCCATATTGTTATTCTTTTGCCCAATAAAATCTCACTATTCTTATTGTTGTGCCCTTACATTATTATTGTTATGTAGGATCTAATTATATTGTGACCCCTTAAGCTCCTAAATACGCAAAGGAGGTATTGTCATTTGTATCATCCAAGAATTTTTCATTTATATAATGTAAAGGAGGTTTCCCTCTCGAAGAGAATAATCTTTAAGTTGTTGATCTATATTTTCTTCTATTTTGTGAGCTGGTTGCATAACATTTGGTATCTGAGCTTTGGATTCTAGGGCTTCATTTCTCCAAACATGCCATCTTGGAATTTCCGGTATAACTTTTTTTTCTACGAGGCTTCAGAAACTAAAATTTAGACCACGTGCATTAGAGAATTTTTGAGGTATAAAATGG
>APFE030482724.1:0-18661 GCA_000404065.3 Pinus taeda
CAGAAAATGTAAAAAAAAAAAAAATGCATATCATTTCATTGTCTTTATTTATAATACTTATTGATTCATTCTTTACCATGATAATTCAAATATCAATATATACATGATAATATAACAAATAATATGTATAAAAGATTGCAATATAAATAAGTAATTATGAGAACAATAATTTAAATAACAAAATTTAAATTAGTTTTTTATTTTAAGTCAAATATTGGTAAAAGTAATAAAAATTATATGTGGCTACTTGTAATTTTCAATATCCAAATTGTAAGAATGGTGAACATCATAACTAAACACCTAATAATGGAAGTGCAGTGTTCAAAGGCCTTTGTTGCTTCTGGAGTCCATGAAAATACATCTTTCTTCAATAATGTTGTTAGAGGTGTTGCTATTCTCCCATAATTCTTAACAAACTTGCGAAAACATTCTCATTTTTTATTAGGAAAAAAATATTAATAATTTTAATAATTTTTCACATATTCATATTTCTACATATTTATATTTAAAACTATACAATTTAAAATGTTGAATTTATTTGTGTGCTAAAAATTTCAAAAATATATGATGTAACCCAAATTCCAATTCCAATAAAAGAAAAGCTAAATCTATTTGCATATTAAAATACAGTTTAAAAATTGAGACGTCAAAGAGTATCCCCACCCCCGGAAACATTTACAATCTGTGATTTACAAATCCGGAAAGACGTGAATGTTTGAGTGAATTTTTATGAAGCCAAAGTCGTAATCTATTTTTTCGGGGCTACAGGTATCTATGATGGATGTCTTGGTAACAACAAGAGAAAAATTCAGTCCATAGGATTGGGCAGATATAGTAATTGATGACGAATCTTGATGACAAAGTGTTTGTGAAAAAAACATAATGGAACACGAAAAGTATTAATAAGTGATTTTCATAGTTAAATATAATCGAGTATTAAATATTTCAAATGTGCGCACAAAATTATCCATAAAAGATATCCACAGTTGCAGGGAAAAAATTATAAACACCTTAAAACAATAATAATAGAAAGAAAATTATGCATAAACTCTATATATAGTTGTAAAATAAAATTATGAACCGTATTTTAAAGCAAGGCTCAAAAAAAGGCATGGTTTCAATTTGCAGGAAAAAAATGTAAACCAGACATTTAAACAAAGATCCAAGAAGAAGCGGCATGGATCCAGAATGTTAAGATAATTCGAAAGGACAGAAATGGCTACTTACGTCAACCGCGATTTGAAGTGGAATTATGAAATGCTAGATGATCGAACACACAATCTTCATATATCGAAGACACGCCCTTCAAAGATAAGATAATCAGTCTGACGCTCTTCCATGAAAGATACAGATCGAACACACAACCTTTATACTCAGTTTAACGCTCTTCCATCAAATCGAAGACGCAACTTTCAAAGATCTTCAAAATATTCAGTCTAACGCTCTTCCCTCAAAGATACAGAGATAAAACACACCACCATCATATAGTATATTCACTCTTCCCAGCAAAAAAACAGAGGCAACAACATTGGCGCTTCCAGTGAAAGCACTATAGGCGCCATGGTTCAGTGATGAAGAAAATAATTACATATTGGCACTGATACATTGCTATTTTTGAAATCGGCCGAAACGGCTATGAACTAAACCGCTCAAATTCAAGAAGATAGCCGAGAAAAGCAAAAAGTTACCCAAATATAGAAAGTAGAATATTAATTTCAATGATAACCGGAAAAAGCAAAAAGCAATTTAAATTTAAAAAGAAAAATACCAATTATATTGCCTCGTGAGAAAAATCAACCATTAAATTCAAAAAATGCAAACCAAAATAATTAACTTTTAAATATAATGAAAAGCAAAGTAAAAGATTAAAAGTTAAATTTTAAAAAATTGTTAATTTCTTTTTAGGTAAAAGATTGGGAATTTTAAAATGCGAAAGAACAAATAGTTGATGCCAAAGTAAAGTATTAAAAATTAAATTTTAAAATAACATTTATTTTCTTTTGAAGTAAAAAATGGTCAGTTTGTCCATGGGTTTTGGATTGACTGTGAATGGGTGCAATGTTAAGGCAATTCTTGCCATAGGTCAGTGGTTCAAATCCCTCATGGGTGCTTAGCTACCAAAAAAAAGGGCAGTTTCTTTTGTAGAAATAAAGACAAAATTTCTAAGTTAAAAAAGTAAGGGTGGAATTAAAAATCTCAATTTGTAAATTGCTTTCTTCAAAGTGCACATACTATGCACAAAGTTAATGCTCAAATTTGAAATGTCAATCTTTATATTAGTGACTCACAGTATCCGAGTGGGTTTGAATTTACACAATTTCCAAAAAGCTATGAAAGTAATTATACATAATTTTTTTGCTAAATAAAAAAATTGTCAAAATAGAATTCGGGGATAAGTTGTTAAATAAGAAAATTTTTTCTTAAAATTCATATGGCTTAATAACATTTTTCACTAAAAAAATAAATTTCTTAAGTAATAAATAAATGTATATAGATTAATAACCATCTTCATTAAAGTCATATGGATTAATAATCCTCTTCATTAGTAATTAAAAAATAATTAATTTATATTATTTTCTAAATACTTTTAGTTTGGAAAATTTGAATGACAAATATATAAGTAAAATATTTATTTCAAAGTTTGAGATAACCTATTTTTTACAATATTTCTAAGAGCCTTGCAAAACTCTAGGAGTATGAAAAATCTAGCCACTAAATCAATGTGCTTTTTTAAGTATAACCAATTAGTTATTGAATTAAAACAATGAGGTAGGAAACACACATTAGGTTTACCAATAATAATTTGATCTATACAAATATATATTAATATATGTGTCTATAAATTCACTAATTATAATGAATTTATTATTACATATTTCTATATATTGCACTATATATTAAGCCCCACAAAATTGTTCTCCTTATTTAATGTAACTTTTGACCACCACTATAATATCTGTTAAAATATGTGCCCTTAATCAAAAATCATTATGAATGTAAAAACACTAATATGGCCCACAACCACTAATTTAGTGTGATCACTCATACTCTTACATACTTACAAACCCTTCCATAATACAACCTCTAACCACTATTACTATTAAAAAACAATGACACTTGATAATTCTTAAGGGACTAACTCTAAAATTAATTAAACCATAGTGCACTAAAATCTTTAAAACACAATCAATTCTAGAAACTATAATCCCTAGTACACTTCCCAATCATGAAATTGTAATTAGTGAAATTTTGCAACACACATCAATTTTAATATCTAACACATTAACTATAGCATTAAAACTATATATTTTATGTACATAAAGTGGCATAACATAGTGATAAATTTGAGTGAAGTGTAACTCCAAATTCAATCCCATAATAAAGGAATATGATAAATGTTGTGTATCTTGGAGATGATATTTTGATTATGGATATTGACCCAAAAATCACTTTTCATTTGGCAACATATGGCAATGGTTTTGATTATCGATATTGACCCTAAACGAATTTTTCGTGAGTCAACATATGATAATGATCTTGACGAATACTTGCATTTCATCCATTAGATGATACGATGATGGTGTATATTTTGTAGATCATTTAAGGTCTTAATGTTGGTTTCTGAAGTTCATTTCAACTATTATTCCTTCCATCAATTAATATTAATCACGTATAGATATGCTTTTTTCTATATTTAGTTATATGTATTTCAAAATTATAAAATTTAAAAATTGTGTATTTCTATATGGTTTTTTTTTCCTATTTTCACTATTCAATGCTGTACGAATAATCCATATTCTTTATATGGTTCCTATTTAGTCATGTTTATATTATTGTGTTAAATATATGCATTGTTAAATTAAGCTTTTGATATCTCAATATTTTCTTTTTTTTCTAAATTTTTCCTAATGAGAGAGAGTAATTTTGCATGAATAGGGAGAGTCTCTCACATTAAACTGAGTATTCTACAATAAATTGGTCAAGTAATAATGAGAAGAGAAATGTACAACCAGGAAAAACACATTGGTGACCTGATGAATATGAACCGATATGAATGTGAAAATTCTAATAAGTCCATTTGGCTCCCCTCTTTAATAATTTGGCTACACATGAAACAAACCTTACTAATTAGTCCTCCAAAAATATTTAAAAATCTTCCAATAGATGGAGAGCACCTCAACACATATAAACAATGTTTCCTTCCTTATCGCACATTCAATTGTCCCTACAAATAATTGAAGTTTCGTATGTTGACTCTTTAGACGTAGACAAGCAAGAGATTATGTATCAGCCTAGAATTGACCAAATATATATATGATCAGTTAATAATCTAACATAATATTCCCAGTTCCACCACAAGCTCGAGAAGAATAAGGGGATATAGGTTTACTCATTCCAGAGGCTGAAAAAGAAGAAGAAAGGGAAGCATAATTATACACAACCATTTAAATTTGACCTCTTAGTACCTGTGACATAATCTCATAAGAATATTGCATGATAAGACTCACGGAGTTGGAAAACAACAGGATGTAAACTTATACAATAAATGTGAATGAAATATTTCTAGGTATTCAACTAGAAGATCCACAACAACAACAAAATATACACACAATTACATGAATTTTTTTTGAGGATACACTATAGAGGGTAGAAAAGAAAAGAAGCCTAGAAAATTAGAGCAATTTCTAGAATAATCTATTTGGCCTAGTGTCTTGTAGTTTCTTGGACATGGAAAATATGTATTCATTGAAATATTACTATACAAAATTATGGTAGTTCAACAAAAACAGGAACATAAACAATTGACTCCAGACAATATCAACATAGAAAGAAGCTCATCATACATATAGAACCAAGGATAGTTGACTAAACGCAACAGGAAAAAAAATTGAACATCGACTTGACTTGTGATTCATCCCATGTTAATACGATAACGATTATAGAAGAAAATGATGGTCAAGGTAAAACCCTATCCATGTGGACTGATACTGACGAAATTACCTCTAATCATTCTAGGATTCATGACATATTGAGTTGGATAGTAGCAATATTCACTCTAAAGACAACAACATGAAATGGAGATTTGGTTGGAATTTTATAACTAGGAAATACACCAACATAATATAAACATTCCAATAAGAATTAATGATCCACCTTTTGGAGTCCAACAATTAGCATGTAAGTTAGTCGAACACACAATATATATGCCTATAGTTATGCTAATCACCATAATTATAAGTTAATTATTAGGTTGATGGAAGATATTTAAACCCTGTGGAATATGTTGGAACATCTATAGTAATATTGACATATTTCATCGCTAAAATGTTCCACTAATATTTTTTGTTACTGTTGAAATATGCATGAAATTTTTATTTTTATTTTTATAAATAAGCACAATATATTTTGTAATAAAGTTATAATTTAGTTCATTTCTATTGTTTTTTTAATCTATGAAATGTGATAGGAATAATGGGGTTACCATTTTGATGGTTTTCATGGATTGAATTTTATTTGTAGTTAGATCCATTTGATTTATATGGCTTCCCTAGTCTATCTTAATTTAATGTTAATATTTTATTTTAACTTAAATTGGAAGTAAACTCCAAAATATATATGCCTGTAATTATGCTAATAGTAAGAATATATCGATAGTTAGAATTTAATTATTAGGTTCATCATAGATATTTAAATCCCATGGAAAATGTTGGAATATTCATGGTAACATTGACATATCAATGATAAGATTTCTGTCCAAATTAGGTATACTCTTTTAATTAAATTGTCTCAAATTAATTAACTTAAGAAAATGGAATATCAACACATCATATTGGGAATGTGGTATTTCTAAGTAGAAAATGGCATATCAACACATCAAATTGGAAATGTGTTATTTCTAAGCCATGGTAACGTAAGAAGAAATGTTTCCAACTAAAGGCATTCCATAATAATAGTGGGGTGAATCTACATGGATAAACACACTTGTATATCATGGGATTTTGAACCATTATCATGGGATTTTGAGGTGGAGTCCTTTAGGCCTTAGTATTACTTTACCCAAGGCTGCTTTTTCAATGGCCAATTGATATGATTCCAGTCATTTGACCTATAACAAATGAAACTAGGTATACATTTATTTTTCTATAAGTTAAAGTATGTATAAGTTTATTTTTCTTACCTACAATGTTCATTTCTATAGTAGCTTAAAACAAACTATACTTTTATAGGTGAATAAGGGTTACTATGCATGTTTATCTATTTATCCATCCAAACTATCTTCTTTAATTTATTACATGTAATACCCTTTTGCATATTTTCACACATTCAAGTATTTTTTTTTCATGTTTATATATTTATCTATTCGAACAAGTTTAATTAATTTATTATATAATATCCTTTTTCATCTTTGCACACATTCAAGTGTACTCTTTTTTAGAATATACTTTTCTATGATTTTCTTGTTGGAAATAAATTAAAGGCTATTGCATTCCTCCAACCAAGAACTATGTTTCCAGGTAGTTCACACAAATATCTAACTCCTACTTCCCAGGATGAGTACAATCATTCTTTTCAAATATACCTTTATATTTTATCAGACCCATTTTATCTCCCAGAATCTTTTTAAGTGAGTTTCACCCATGACATTTTTATTTTTAGTCATGTGTTTTCTTTGTAGTCTGCAAAACCAACAATTCAACTCTAGCAAAAAGGAGAACTTTTTATTTTTATTTTCTTTTATCTTGCCTCTTCTTGGGCATAATTCATTTCATGTGAATTAGAAGTATAATATCACATGTAAGCCTTTAATAGTTTTTCAAGAATCATAACACAAAAAGCCAAATTTTCTTTTATATTAATAAAAATATATATTTACACTATCATATGTCACATAACTTGACCCACTTTGTCTTGTTAGGGGAAATTGAATATTAAATTAAAAACAAATATAAATCAAAGGATAAAAATTCAACTCCATACTTGTATTTTTGAAATATATTTTGATTAAAATATTTGTAAGAAAATTAAATTGAACTTAAATGAATTAAAATACAATATTGAACTTTTTCCTCATTTTCATATGATATTATGATATTACGTATGTTTAAAAACCCCACGCAAAAAGGACGAAAAGAACACAAAAAATAAATCCATACTAAAAAATATAAAACACATTTTCAAATTCTATCATTATAAAGCATCAATTACTAGCTAATTAATTTCTAAAGTACGCAATTTCTTGCAAATTATGATAAATGTTTTGTGGTATATTTATTTTTTAAATGTATTAAGTAGTTGCACTTGCAAAATGTTTATCATCATAATCATTTCTGATATTATAGTTATTTTTATTAGTGAAATATATGTTAGTTAATAGATGTTATGATCATTTGTAGGAATAAGTGGGATGTTATTAGATTGAATATCAATTTGCACATACATTTGCACATAAAATATGTTAATACCCAAATTCAACTCGTTTAAAGTGTAATTGTTATATACGATCTTTATGTATGGGC
The DNA here is from genome assembly GCA_000404065.3 of Pinus taeda. NCBI lineage: Eukaryota > Viridiplantae > Streptophyta > Pinopsida > Pinales > Pinaceae > Pinus > Pinus taeda. The sequence goes on from APFE030482724.1 coordinate 7,518, forward strand.
AAAACCATTATATATGCACAAACACAAACATATACTCAAAATTAACTATAATCACAAACATTTGAAATTCTATCATGAAACATAAAATTGTAATTAATTATAAGAATATAATAATTAAAATTATTTGTTATTGTAAAATACACACATTGAATAGTGGTGGTTACAGCAAAAAATACATTTTCATTCATGACGTCATGGTGGTTTACCAAATTAAGTGAACTTTTATTAAATTAAGCATAGATGAGCTATGTAAGCATTCAATACATTTGGAGTGTAATTCTTGCATTGTATACTATGCATGCTTAAAATCATCATATAAGTTATTTGTATCAAGTTATTCTAATAAAAGTAAAATTGTGTTCAAGAATTTATTGACGTACACACACAAAAAAACAATCAAATACATTACATAAAATAAACACACAAACATCTAAAATTCTACCATCACAAAACATTGATTTGTAACTAATTATCAATATATATTTATTAAAAATACTTCTCAAAGATTTATTGAATAAAGATACTTACAAAAAAATCCATAGCCATTCATGATCTTTTTTTTATTTGCAAAAATAAATGAAATTTTGTTAAACTAAATGCTAATTATAACATATATAGTTTAATACACATTCAATTATTTGGGACTATAATTCTTGCATTTTATATTTTATGTATGTAAAATCATCATAGAGGTTATTTGTATCAAGTCAAGAGACAAATATGTGCAATGACCTTCCATACAGGATATTCTAATGAAAGCTTTTCTTGTGTTCTAAAGTTATACTCAAACGAGAGAATAAACAAACAAACACATACATTTCATAAAATAAAAACACAAACATTTAAAATTCTATCACCATAAAACATCAACCTGTAACTAACTATAAAAATCATATTTATTAAAACCACTTATAAAGAATATTGTGCATTGAATAGTGGTGCCTACAAAAAATGAAATTCATTCATGATGTTAAAAAAATAAGATTTTATTAAATTAAATAACAATTTAAAGATTAATAAGTTAATATACAAATTTTACTCATTCTATAAGTTATTATTGTATATGATATTACATATGTGTAAAAATATCATATACAAACAAACAACCAAAAGCAAAAAAAAGCGCAACAAACAAATACACAACATAAAATAAAACCACATACATTTAAAATTCTATCATGGGAAAACAACATTTTGTAAATTTACTTTTAAATTTTATGTTTATTTTGCTTGATATATTTTCAATTTTACATTGAATGATTATGGTTAAAATAATAATCATGCTCATTGTCACCTGTGATGTTGTGATTACTTTTGTTGTTGAAAATTATATTTTGATTAAAAGTAATAATGAAAAATTGTGATTTTCAAACATACAAAATTGGTGATGATTCTTACAAGGAAAATCCATAGTCATTGTTACTTGTGGTATTGTCATGGTAATTTGTATCTATAAAATTTATTGACTAAAAATATTTAAAAAATTTGATTTTATACTAAATACATTTAACAAGTTATACACTCCACCCATTTTGTACCATAAAAAATTAACTAACTAATACAGTAATTATGAACATTCAACCATTGAATTAAATAAAAAAATTGACTAAACTATAAGAGAGGAATATATTAATTAAAAAACCAGATTAAATATTGATAGAGGAACTCTGCCAAGATCACAATGTTGGTGTGATGGATAGGATTTCTTAGTATTTTCAGTTTCCCTACGTGGTCGGGTTTCTTCAGAAATCTAATCCATCTGTGTCATCATTAGGGCACGATCACGTTGCTCATGGGTCTCATAATGGGGTTTCTGAATGGAGTTAATACTAGTTTCGTTCTCCTATGTAGGGATGGAGGCTGACAGCTCAGGCCATCGATAGTATCATTCGTCAAATCGTCAACGCAGAGTATCTTCTCACCCGATACGCACACGATGGCATATAAGGAAATGAAGGGCATCACATTGATGAGATGGGAATGGACCTGTGTAGGATTAAGGTGAGTTTGGAGGATCCCGTCATCCACCATCATATTAAACTCGAGAATTCTGGGATGATCACTTGGACTAAGAAATTCAAAGCGAGCATAATCAAATCAAGGTCAAGTATTCCCAAGCGAGCATAATCAAATCAAGGTCAAGTAAATGGAGGCTTTTTGTCCATATATATCCTCAGAGGAAAATTTGTTGCCTCAACAACACTAGATGAGACAAACAATATACCCAACCCCTACATAGTGTAACAACTGAATCAAATCCCAGTAACGACTGTAGATCTACCATAAAAAAATGGTTTGGGAACAACATATGAATCTCAGGCAGTACTATGCAGATTCAGTAGTTTTTGGATGAAACCAGTTGATCTCTTCCATTAGATATTTACAAATTCAACAATAAATTTTGAGATTCAATTTTGCTACAACGACTTGTTCCTAGTAAAATTTTCATCATGAGGGGATTTTGAATATATATTGCAAGAGGGTCCATGTGTTTTAGGCTCTGTGAGAGATTTTGTCACCCCTTGGTTCCCATATTTTCACCCCAATATAATGGTAGTATCTCGAATGTCGGTTTGGCTTAGATTTCATAATCTACACCTACATTTGTAATCCATAAAGTGATAGAAGCCATTGGGAACACATTAGGGTGATACATAAAGAAAAATAAACAAATATTTGAGGAAAATATCTATATAATCACCAGAATTTGTGTGGAGGTAGACCTCATCAAAGGATTTTCAGATCATATTCTCTTGACATGCAACAAGCAGCGCTCGACATAGTTCCTAGATTTTGAGAACACAACATTTAGATTTGAAATAAGCCAACAAATGAGACATCCACATGATTTATGTCATGATTCTTAGAAATTTCATCAAACGAAAAAGAAGAGAAGAAAGAAACCCAAGGGATGGCAATTCCCACAGCAGTTGCCTCACAAAGAAGAGGCTGATGAAGAAATAGATCCTCCTACCAATGAAGAAGCCCAAAATACACAAGAAAATGTAGAAAAGGGGAGCATTAATCATGAAGTTTTAGGAACTCCAACAGAGACATCAAGGCATAAGATGATCCCTGTAGAAATGGAGACAAGGGACTCAAAATGTCATCATCTATCTAAATGTTTGGATTTAGATAAGGAAAATCCAAGAATGAATGAAGGGACCGACCTAGTGCTTGTAATGACCACTCCTTCCCAAGGATAATGGCGAAAGTCTAAAAAGATGAAATGGATAAGAGGGTAACATGATTACCACCATTTTGGAGTTGTATTTTTGGTCTTTGTGATCACCACTTTTCATTGGCATGATTGAACGCATTATCAACATATACAACATGTAATTTTTGTTGTCATTAATAAAATTATGATTTTTCCCGATGAAAAAAGAATATATTAATTATAAATAAGTATAAAAAGAATCTAATTTTCAAATAGACATTGAATAGTATAGTGGTTGTTACAAAAAAAAAACTATCATCCATGGTGTCATGGTCAGTTAGCAAAATAAGTGAAATTTTATTAAATTGACCATGTATAAGTTAATGCAAGCATTCATTTCATTTGAAATGTATCTCTTGCATTGGATGCTATGCATGCTTAAAATCATCATAAAAGTTATTTGTATCAAGTTTATGGATAATTTCTCTAGTTACATTTCATATGGTATATTATAATGAAAGTTTTTTGTTTTTCCTGGAATTCATAGACATAGAAACACAATCAAGGGCAATGACAAACAATTAAATACATTACATAAAATAAAAACACAAACATTTAAAACCCTATCATCACGAAACAACCATTTATAACTAATTATAAATATATATTAATTAAAAATACTTATAAAATAATTTGATTCTCAAAGATGAATTAAATAATGATACTTACAAACTAAAAAAACATGGTCATTTGAAAAAATAAGTGAAATTTTGTTAAACTAAATGCTAGTTTGAACATATATAGTTTAATATACATTCAATTAATTGGAAGTGTAATTCTTGGATATTATATTTTTTGTGTGTAAAATCATGATAAATGTTACTTGTATCAAGTTAATAGACAATTTTGTCAATGACCATCCATACAAAATATTGTAATGAAAGCCATTCACATGTTCTAAATGTTATAAACAAACAAAAGCATAAACAACAAACACATACAATCCATAAAATCAAAACACAAACATTTAAAATTCTATGATCATAAAAATTCTATCAAATTATAAAAAATGGTTGAATAAAAAGAAATGTTCATTGAAAATTGGTGCTTGTGAAAATTCAAATTCATTCATGATGTTGTTGTCATTTTCAGAAAAAACAAGATTTTATTAGATTAAACTACAAATTAAAGATCAATATTTTAGTATATAAATTCTACACATTAGCAAAGTAATTATTGTATATGATATTTAATATGTGTAAAAAGACTGTATTCACTGAACAATAAACAATTGGCTTTAGACAAACTCGACATATAAAGAAGCTCATAATATGCATAGGATCAAGGATAGTCAACTGAACCCAATAGGGAAAAAAATATTGAACATCGACTTGACTTGTGATTCACCCCATGTTACTACGATAACAATTATAGAAAAAAATGATGCTCAAGATAAAACCCGATCCAAGCAGACCGATACTGACCCAGTAGGTGCATGTTTCAGATTTTGAAGAACCAGTGCATGCATAGTTTCAGTGGTAATGGAATTTATGGTAGTGCCCAAATCTACGAGTACATTTGGAATTTCTACTTCATTAATTTGCATGGCTAGAATTGGGTTTCTCAAATCCCCATATTTCATAGGCATGGCCTTTCCCATCATAAAATCTGATAGTTTTCCCATCACATGAATGGCGAGTGGGTCCCTTGATTTCTTTTTAGGCTTCTTATCACAATATTCCCTAAGGGTGTTTGCATATATAGATACATCCCTCATAGTTTCTAATAGGGGTATCTTAACATGAAAATTTTGTAACTCCTGTAACAATTCAAACTCAGATTGAGGGATCTGTTTACTGAAGGTCAATCTTTCTAGATAGGGTGGTTCAACTCAGTGTTCTTGATTAATTAAGGGCCGAGGGGGTGTTTTATTTTTACTAACTTTGTTCGGTTCCTCCTCAACTATTTCTAATTCTTTTGTCTCACTGCCAACTTCTGTAATGACAACAAGTGAAGGTTGAGCATCGAATACTCGCTCAGATCTCAAATTCATCTCATAAAGCTCTATGATGCCTATGTTCTATGAAGGTAGGTTGAGGGTGTCAGATTACTGAGCTCCCTTATTGTTAGGATTCAGATTGGGTTGGATAGGAAGCTGAGGATGAACAGGTAGATTATTAGGAGTCATACTAGAGAGAAAATTGAGTTGTTGTTGTGAAATTGACTGGGTAATTTCCCAGATGGAGATGGTCCATGCCAGTTCGAAGCCCATGAAGAACTTGAACTAGCTTGAGGAGCCCATTGCTGCCAGGGTGGAAGTTGATATTGCGGCCACATAGATGGATAAGGCATGGACTAAGGACCCATATTAAAATTATTGAAATAATGTGATGGATATGGAAACATACCTTGATTTCCAGTTGGTGGTTGAGGTTTCCATGGTTTTTTCGATCCTATAAAGTACATTTGCTCCATCTCTTCGCCTATCCCTTGAAAGATTGCTTTCAATCCTAGTAACGAGGGGAATGAACTTGTTGGATTATTTAGCTCACAGATTGCACATTCCTCCACGAAGTTCAGTGGGCATTTTCTTTGTGGATGCTTCTTTCTACACTTTGAGCAAAATATGGCCAGAGTTCTTTCCAATTCCATCTATTTCTGTTTTACTTGGAGTGTGTCTATTTTTTCATATAGGGTACTTAGGATATTACTGCTCAAGTTATCCAGCATATTTCCAATTTCTACTTTCATGACACCTCCACAAGATACTTTTGTTAATCGAATTCCCTATTTTTTCCTTCCAACTCCTCTCGAGAACTGAATGCACAAAACAAAAATGGTATTGAAGTCATCATTTGATATGTCTCCCTTCCCCACTATGTTTAACAACTCCAAAGAGTTTTCTCGAAAGGCTCGGAGAAGGATAATTTTTAAAATGTCCTTATCCAAGGTAGAATGACCTGATCTTTGTAGCGTGTACTTAAACACTTCCACAAAATCCTCCATGTTCTCGTTTTCTTTCTGCATGAACTTAAAAAGGTCTTCCTTAATATCCCAAGATTTATAATAGTCCTGATACTTCTCCAGGAAAGACGTTTGCATCCCATCCAATGTGGTGATAGTCTTTCCTCCTAGACCCATAAACCATCGCAGGGTTGCCTCTTTTAGTTTAACAGTGAATATTTTCAACTTCTTAGCATCTATTATATAGTCATATCCCCAAAATATAATATCAAATTCAAATAGGAAGTTATTGGGATCCTTCAAAGTCAACCCATGAAATCTAGCTAAAGCTGTTAAAGGAATGGGCTTTGTTGGTACACTAGTCCCAACATCCACAATTAGGAATTCAATAGTAGAGGTTTTAGGTCCCATGAATATCTTCCCATAATCATTGGGGAATTTAGTAGGTTCAATAGGAAGTGGTGGAAGGGTTCTTATCATAGGAGTTTGAGTTGCTTTAATAGCACTCCCTTTATCCCTTGGTGATAAAAGTACCCCTACAATTTCTTCCTCTATGTCACAATGGCTTGAATTTTTAGAACCCTTCTCTGTGAGTTCTTCTTCCTCTATTACCAGCAATGTACTCATTTATTGTGTATACTGTTGTATACCTCTTTTGCTGCTGGAAGGGTATGTTGTTTTAAATCAACAAGGGGTACTATGGATAGCATTGGCTGTTCTACAAATTGTCCCTCAGATCTTGTTTGAATACCTAACCTTATAACAACACGAGAAGATGCTTCTGATTCAACTTTTTTGATTGGTTTTTTGGATATAAGTATTCCTTCCCAAATCCTATCCTCCATTATTTGGAGCTCTTTCTCTGCACATTTTATTAAAATATTTGTTCACGCAAGTCAGTGACAGGAAAATATCTAAATTAAGTCACTATGTTCAAGACCTAGAGTAGGGTGTCAAAGGACCATTCCCTCCCCAAGACAAGAGATCAATTTTAGCAAAGAAGAAACGAAAATTACTGAAAATGATATCTAGGGTTTAGGGCCTAGAGAAGGGTATCAAAAGACCCTACCCTCCCCAAGACAAGAAACTAAACAAGAGAAGAACACACATGCAAGGAAATCTATAGCTCGGGACCTAGAGTAGTGCGTCAAAGGACCATTCCCTCCCAGGATGAGAGATTGGGTTTTATTAATGCATAAAAATTCAATACAACTAACCAAAGAAAAGAACTCGGCCCAAAAAAATAAAAGCAACAAAAATCAAAACACTACACTCATGACTTAGAGCAGGGTAGCACTTCCTTGCCTAAGATGAGAGATTGATCCTCTGGTTGATACAAATTGTTTCTTGCACCTTGTTAGCCTCCGTGGAAATGGCCCCAAAATATTGGTGTCTGAATGTCAATAAAATATTCAACCCTTTACTACATTAATTCATCAATCTGAGTGCGTATAACTTTGAAGGTAACGCGAAAGGTATATGCAGGGCCAAGGTTACAACCTTGCATCAAACAAGGATTCGTGATTAAGAAATCAACACATCATTGTAACAAGAATGGAAATTAAATTGCAAAACTTAAATAGGCATTCACAACAATCTATAGAGAGATATGTAACAACAATAAAGAAATAAAAAAACAAGCAAAATAGCATACATAAAATAAAATATGCAGCACGTGATCAGAATAGCAAGTTGAGCTCTCCGATCAGGGTTGCATTAAATTACAACTAGAGATAGAACAACAAAATTGCATGTATTTGATTAATATGTGAAGAAGCTATTACAATACATATCTCTGTGTGGCTTACCTTTCACATAGGAATAAAACCCCTTTTATACAATACATGGGTAATAAAATATTCCCCAAAAACTTGCAACCAAATGCCCAAAATATAGAACAATTTATAATAGTGCTAGTCGCTAAGAGAGTGACAACATAAATCTTCCAAAATAGGCTTGAAAACAACTACGAGTTGGTTGTGATATGTTTCAGCGTTGCTGAACAACGGCTATGAATTGCAGAATTACTATTACATGTTGTGAAAGAGATACATGTTCACTAGACATAACAAGTTTTACTAGTTCACATAGGCAAAACCATCATGAATTTACTTCATCAATTAAATATTCCAAAAGACATAAGAAATGAGGGTCACCTCATAGGGTTATCATAATAAATGCAAACATGAAAAGATACGTGAAAATGTAAAAAAAAGATAAACATATTTGGTGCCCAACACTTATCTTAACAACGTTAGTAAATTAAATTTGTAGGTCAGACATAGTTAAATGATTATAAAATACGGTAAGAAACTTTAAAAATCAACCTTCAACCAAATTATTGATATAATATAAAGTAATTTGGAAACTTTCAATAACATATGTAAGTGACACCCTCACGGTCGATGGATATGCTCTTTCAAACAGTAAAACTCCACTTGCAAACGTGTTTCTACTCAAGTGGTGTCAGTAGTGTCATAATCATTATGAAAGAAAAAAGCGTTGGAACTAAATTTGAATTTTCTAACCAATGCTTTTATACCGTAAGATTCTAACAACTTCCATCAAATGGATAAAATTGAGTCAACGAATAGCGTCATCCTGATGAACGTGTTAACTTTTCAAGCAATGGATGGGGCGATTTCTACATACATTGTGTTCCCTCGTTGTTCAATTCTTTACCCTATGTGCTCCCTCTCTCAGGAGGTTGCACAAGTTTTGCTGTGTATGTATATTCTCTGTATATTACCTTCCATTTCTGTGAAACGTTCTATGTATATTTTTTTGTTTCTCTGAGGTGTTTGTGTATGTATTGTGTCCATATTCTCTAATTTTGTGTTCACTGAGAGAGGAGAATGGAACAAATTCGAGGAAAAAATACATGGTAAAGTGAGTGTGAAAGGGCCAACGCCTTTTCGTTTTATTTTTTAAATTTCTAGGATTGTTTCCATTTTTGTTGTAATTCTATGTTATTTGTAAAATATCTATAATTGTTTACTAGTATTTCAATCTGATCGATTTTGTTTGTAACAATTTATCAAGAAATTCGTCCGTTATTTTATTTTATCTGAGTTTCGTGTGTATTATCTACTTTCTCAAGAACATCAGTTGTGTGCTCGTGCTCATCAGCTGAAAAGTCAAATAAAAAAAATATTCACAATGTTGGGATGGTCCGTCATCGCAAAGACTAAGTAAAGCTGTTTTATTTATGTTATGTGAGTTTTGTTTGTATTATCTCCTTTCTCAAGAAGGAGGAATTAATGTGAGTATAACAATGGTTAAGAACAGCAGTTGCGTGCTCATGCTCATCAGCTGAAAAGTCGAAGAAAAAATATTCATAATGTTCGGAAGTTGTTTTTTCTCGATAATGTTCCTGTTTTTGTATCTTTTAAGTTTCAAGTTATATGTTCTTTAATTTGATGGTTTATTTCTATTAGCAATTTATTTTTGTAGTTGGAAATAGAAATGTTCCGGGGCTTTCACCATTTTCACTCATAATTTATTTAGGCAGGCATGCTGTTGAAAACGGGCATCAGCCAAGTCAGCAGTGTGGGGGCCACAGGAGAAAGTATTTAAAACACAAATTTATTGGAATAAAAGATGGTGGAGGGTATCCGAGGCTATCGATTGCATGTGGATAAAACCATAGTTACCAAGTTCGCCCGAATTCGGGCAAACAGTACGGAAATTCGCCGATTCCGTTCGTCCGCCGAACAGTGCGCAGAAATTCAATCCGATTAGTTGCATTAAAGGTTAATCGCGGGGTTAATGAAGTTTGTTAATTATGTGAGCAGGATGCCTTCTTACTATATATATGGAAAATTTGAAAATGACAAGGATGCCTTCTTACTATATATATATGGAAAATTTGAAAATGACAAAAAGTTAGGGTTAGTAAACAGTAACCCATTTCAAAGTCAATCTAACTATTACTTGTATATTTGGATAGAAAAATGGTCATAATCTCTGTAATTCTGTACGAGTATAACCATAAATAAATAAATCGATGTCAAAGCGTTACCAATTGAGAGGGTTTCAGTCGCAATGTTTTCCTCACAACACTTCACGGACCGAATGAGGGACGCAGAGAGACAGGAGGAGGCCATTACTTTGAAAAGAGAGATAGAAGCGGGATGGAACGCAGAGAGACGGGAGGAGGCCATTACTTTGAAAAGAGAGATAGAAGCGGGATGGAATATAAGGAAAGAAGAAAAATGATCAGTAAAAAAAAAAGTAAAAATTGAAAATATCATTGAAATTATAAAAATCAGTTTTTTCAATAACAGAAAATAAGTGAAAGTAGCTTATTTCTTCATTGTTACAAGATTCTATAAATCAAAATAAAGAGTTCAGATGACATATATAAAGAAGGAAAATAAAAAGTTAAAAAGACAGAACAAAATAGAAGGTAAAATTATTATTAGAAAATTTCTGTTTTTTCAATCATGGAAACCAAAATGTGTGAAGTAACTTAATTTAATTAGTTTTTATTTATGGAAAGATTGATGTTTTGGAGAGAAAAGATGAATAGTAATTTTATTTCTAACATTGTTATATTATTTAAAATTAATAAAAAATATTCCTAATTCAAAATAAATTGAGAAAAAATTAAGAAAAAAATGTTTTTATGACGTCTATTATCGAATTTTTTGAGAATTGATTTTTTTTTCATTCAAATTTTTATCGTATCGAATCGAATTCGAATTCGAATTCGGTAACTATGTGTTTTAGTGTTAGACGAGTAAGACTTTTTCGAGTACTAAATTCGTGTGCCCATACAAGTCTATGTGTATATATATCGATTATATCATGCACACATGTGACGTGTATGAAGCACCTAATTAGCCATATCCTGAAATAATTCTGTGTTCAGTATGGAGACTCAGCTGGTTGGCTCCTTCCGAATGAGTTATTTTTTTAATAGGAGGGCAGTCACTTGCTGAAAAGAGTTACAGAGTCTTCAGCTCTGAGTTGTGTCCTGCCTCGATTGCCATGCTCCTGATACTAATAGTGAGCTTCC